>JABASI010001251.1:0-26784 GCA_019776505.1 Tomocerus nigrus
AGCTGGTTGTGCTTGTGCTAGTTGTGCTCTTGTGCTACAAGACTCCCCTAAGATGATTTCTCCTCACAATGGCCGACACCGCGTCTTACCTACTACCAAAGCATATAAAATTGCGGCATAGAGTGTAAAAAATAATTTTTTAACCCAGGAATTTTAGCTTTTTACAAAGTTGGATGCTGAACTCCGCACTAAAGTCCATTCTGCCCATTTTAATTAATGAAAATAAGGAAGGAGAAAATATTCCAGAAGCCTAGGAAGTAGAAAACGCTCTGATATCATTAAAATAACTAAATTGTTGATTAAACAGCCAACAGCTCAGCTAAAATGTAAATATGAACTTAGGAGTTAATTGCAAGCAAAAGTAAATAGGCAGTGGACGGTTTACCCCACAGATGCAAGTGTTATTTTATTTAGTGGATTAATGTTAGTATGGCTGTCATAATTTACCACGTCGTAAAATACCTACTGTGATTTAATTCCTTTTGAGCCGAAGGGAAAAAAGGACGGAGGTATTGAATGGTTATCTGTATAGATAAACTAAGGTTCTCGACTGAAACAAATGTCATTAGTTAGAAAGTAATTTATTAGACGGCACCAATAAAATTGAGAGTTGTATTTATTGGAGTGACTGTGAGAGAGAACTGCTACTGTGTCTTAGAAATAGTAAGCACCTAAAGGGAAAAGGAAATGAAGGAAAATATTTTTAAAAGGTTAGAATTGGTAGCACGATGGGGAGTCGAGTCAAATCCTGTGCTGAAACTACACTTGACACTATTGAATTTATTATCATTCTCCGACACAACAGTAGTGGATATCTGAACATGGTCATTCCATTCATATTGCAACCTGCTTAGCTTGTACAAATATTAAGGATTGGATTTATTCCTGCTTATGTCATACATACCTACACTGGTATAATACATTTATTACTTGGATATTTGTTATAACGTCTTGGGTAGCTACACAAGTTAAAAAGTCCGACTAGCAAAAAACGGGGGGAAAAAAGCCGACGAGTAGGAAGAATGCTAGTAGAATAAATATGTCCAGGATAGAACAGTGTAAAAAGCGAAAAGAAATACGGGAAATAGTTTTTACACCTATTGTTATTGTTACTACCTGTGTGTCTATTTGAGAGAATTGTTCCTAGGTGCATTTATAGAGGCAGGCAGAAGATTGACAATGAGAGCGGGTGTTTTGTGATGTGCAGTGCGTAGGCCCCGACACGGACTCCGTTACGCACATCAGTTTATTGCAGAACGCATAGCCAATTGAATACAATGAAATCGAATTGAAAACGGCTCACAAACGAAAACGCACTACAATAGACAGACTTGGCTAAAGAATGAGGTGCATTGAATTGAATTCAATTGAATTCAATCTACTCTGAACAGATAATGTAGTGACAGTCGCATCAAGCCGTCCCGTTCTTTATTTATTGCCTTTGATGTGGTAAAAATAAGATAGTTATTGTTAACACCAGTCTTAGCCGTGCTTAATCAAGCAAATCCATTCACAATACAAATAATATGAAATGCTACAGCGGGGTATGATTATAATTATCCAGCTACATGTAACCTCTATATATCGAATATCAAGTCATGAATTTATGTACATAAGTATCTACAAAATACATATAGGTAGGTGCCTAAATAATAAATATGGACGTAGATATTTGTTACTATAAACCTGGTTTGACAACTTTGCGTGGCTTGATAGGGACACTTTTATTGAAGATGAATCTGAGAAAACAGTTCTTCACTTTCACTTCGTGTCATACATTGCTATAACCATTTGAAAAACAGTGGACTCTTCGTGGTTACTGGCTTTTCTCCTATTCCAGTAGAAAATTACCACGATTATTCTGTTTAATCAAATTGACAAAAGTACAAAAGGAATCTTCTAATTAGTCTTGTAAATTGAATTGGGTAAATATAAGTTTATAAGTTTTTGATGTAAATATCCAGAAGCTTTGAAGTATTTTATTTTTTGGGTTTTTTGCAACAACACATTTAATAAATAGTGTCGGTTTTTCTTTTTATTTCCTTTTAAAGCAGTTGAAAGTTGTAGCTAATAAAAATGATAAAAATGATATTCAAATGTCTATAGGTATCATAATTTCCTAGACTACTTCCATTCTAGTCTACCGGTGACCATGTAGTCATGCATGGAAGATACCCTGGTAGGTACCTACTGTAAGACCTTGTAAATTGTTATAATAGGTCAATGAATTTATGAAATGAAATTATTACAACCCATTAGAATATACTTACTTAGTTTATCTATTTTGTAAACACTAAAAATATTTGCGCCAGGGAATAATTTAATAAAATTCTTGTCCATTGCCAATATTAAACCCAGTCGTTGTACATCGGATTCGAATGTTTAGGATTGCTGAATGTGAAGCTTGGCTGTATAAATATTACAACTAGAATGTATTTATTGGAAGAGAAGTTCCGGTTGCCAGCCAACCCATTAAAAATGTGCTATCTGCCTTAGGTAGCCAATTCATGTAATGCTAATGCCCATGTAATGCTAAATGTAACAATCACTACAGGGAGTGTATCAACTGTCTTGCAATGTGCAAAAAATGAATTACGGCACACGAAGAACGTAGATTGTATCTTAATTACATAGTTTCAAGACACGGTAAATAATACCTGATTGTAGATGCATGCTTGGTATCCACCATAAAATGTTAAGCTATTGAAATTGCATTTATTTAAAATCTAAAGGTGCTCAGAGCACAGTACAGTACAGATACATACTATTAGTATCTCAGATAATATTTGATGGCTTTGTGTGTGGTGAGGTTTTTTAGCCGACAACAAGGTCATCCTTAAGCATTCCATCCAATTGAATCTGTAGCTTTCGGTTTTTATCGTTAATTGTAATCCACTAGTGCTATATGCTGTACCATTTTGTTTCCAATTGACAACAATCAGACAATCACCTAGGTAGCTGGCTTATGTATTTGCCATTAGTTCACTCATCAATTAATTGTGTGAATATGATGTGCTGCTTCCTGGGATTTCCGTCATTTTTTCTAGTGTGATTATAGAATGACTGTTCGATATTAAAAACCGTAGCTATGTACGTACAATTCAATTCAAACTACCTTACTGACTTCCAAATTATTATTATCATGACTATATATTTAGTTTTTTATTTATTTAACTCACAAAACATTATGGTGCTGAACATGGTACTATTCTACAAGAATCACAATTTAGCTAAAAACAAGTTATTAGCCATTAAGAGCCATTAGTATTGTTTGCCAGAGCAATTAGTTTTTCGCTTTAATGCGTAGTAATTACATATTTTGCAAGTTTGTTAGTTCCTGTCATTTATATGACAGAATATCTTAAAACCACATTTTTAGTAATTACAATATTTTTTGCTTCCCTAAAATAACTTCATTATGTAAGCAATAGATTTGTTTCGTATAAGAAATCAAATGTTTAATGATGTCCGTTGAAAGCAATCTTTGAAACTCATCATGTTCATCAAATAGTTTCCGAAATTAGAGTGAGATTGTAAGGATGAGATAAGGATGATTCAGTGAGTTTATTTTCTATGTAAGCTAGGTAGGTTGTATAATTTATGAGGAATGCCTTTCGCGGCCTTGGTTAACTAGGATTAGATTGAGACAAATGGCTGCGAGTGATCAATTCAGGTGCACAACAAATGGCTTTAATTTGAAAGAGTGCAGTAATCCTATAACAAATGTATAATTTAGCTTTGATATAGAAAAATGTTTAAAATTATAAGTACAGAATAGGTATTTAAATAGCAATGGAGATTGTGAATAACGAGAGCAAGAAAACTAATCTGCATAGATAAATCGATACAAAGTTTAATAAGAAAGAAGGCACATAGTCTAAGTAAAAGAAAAGCAAAGACCCTGAATCTAACCTATTTAGTATTGTGTATCTCTTGTATTATCCCCTCATGATTACAAGGAGCTAGAGAAAAAATTAAGCCGAATCGAATCTCAAGTGCAAAACTATATTGCACTGACTACACACAGTGCAGTGCCTTGCTACAGATAATAGAAGAGTGAACACAGTAGATGCAAAAAGTTGAAACATCATCCGCAATAGCATATCATTAAATCATGATGTGGCTTGAACGAACTATGCTCTCGCGAGACCGACGTAAAAAATTGCAATTTTAATATAATGCAGCGTTCATAACGAGCTTTTCGTGGTTGCTAAATAAATGACGAAACGACATTGAACGAAACTGCAAGGTTGTGTGCCTGTCTTCTACCATGCATTCCCCCTGCTCTCAACCACTGAGGCACGCAAAATATAAATCTCATTTCAAACCTCCAAATATTTACTATTTACTCATTACGGTTTCTAATTTCCATCTTAGCAGAAACCGCAGTCATAATCTTGGCAGAAAGCTACTCTATTAGCCTAAAAATAATCTCTAAATCACTAAATTTATGTAAATGTGGCGACATTTCAAGTAATTTCACATTCCGCTATATATTTTTTGTTTTATTCATTCAAATCAAATATATTTTGCTAATTGAGAATTATTTGTAGAAACTTTTGATGTTGTTTCCTTTTAATTTTCCATGTACGAATTATGAAGTATTATTATCACTGCAACCTCCTTTACTTATTTTTTTAAAAACTATGCGGGTAATTATTTCCGACAGTGCGGTTTGTTTTCCTGAAAAATAAGAACCTTCGTAGATTTATGTAGTACCTGCCTCATTTTATAAAATTGTTAGGGCATTAAGGAAACTAATAATTCCAAAATTAGTTCCTATCTGCAATTTTAATAATTCTCATTGGAAATTTGTAAATGTTTTAACCATAATCATGGCAATTTCTTTATCTCAAACTCTATCGTTTATTTCCTAAAATGCTCATGAGTGGAATTATAACTTTGCACTGTAAATAAGGCCTGCACTCGTGTTTGCTTTGGTGCCCACCTCAGTCGTTTGCTTTGCTCGGTAGTAATGCAAGGATTTTAGCTAGTAGCTACCCAGTAAACAAGGCTTATAATAAATATGTATTTTGAGATGTACATTAGCCATTATCATTGCAGTTGTTGCACAAGCGTGGGCAAGTAACCTGTCCATATTGTTATTATTAGGTAAGGTTAAGTTAGATAATTCTTTTAATGGAGCACCAATTCATTGACCTGCAACGTAAATAGTATACAAAATACAAGTACATTATTATTATTTATGATAAGTACCTATGTGTGCGGTAAGGTGAGTGCTGAAAATGGAACTTCTCCAGAGTTTGATACTGTGAGAAAAACAGTCTTTGTTATTTCTTGAACTTACTACTACAACCATCAATTTGACTCAAATACGTCAAGCAGCCACCGACAGAGTTCATTTTCCACGCCTTAGGCCTTTCCATTGCTTTAATTTTATCATATCGAGTTATGATTGTCATTGTTTAATAGCACATAACACTAACGATGCGTATTTAGCTACTTGCCGCTATCAACTGTACCTTAAAGACGTTTATATTTTATAACGAGGTGTAAATTAATTTTTCAAACCACTTGTAATAAAATGAAGTTATAGCTATTTCCGTTTTCATGAAACTTATAATTATGTACTTCTCATTCTGGTGAGTAATGAACATTAATGAATCATAAATTCTCTGTCAAAAATTTTCATGAGGTTTCTTTTACTTTAGTTCCGAAGCTCAAATCATTAAGACTTAAGTATGCATGTAAACTCTATGCGCCCAAATATGATAGACACAGAATATCATTATATAGTTCAAAGTAATCACAATTATATGTAAATATAAATAATTGAAAGTGTTTCAATTTTATATACCTAGATAATCTTTTAGGGGGATAATATTTTAGTTATAAATAAAAAGAGACGGACAATACAACATTTGCATACATTCTGGGTAACGTCACTGATTGCTAAAGAGAATCAATTTCAGGGGTGTATCTTCTACTGCCACCAAATGCTATTATTTTGCCCTTTTTTAACTGTGATTAGGAATTTCGCAGTACAGATAATCCACCATAAAATTTGTTTGGCTTCCTATTACTACAGACGGAGATAATAAAATTATTTACCTAGCGTATATCATGCACAAGATTTGTAAACAAGTAGAGTAGAAATACGAAGTAGTAAATAAGTAAGGTGTAGGTAGGTTCGTAGTTACAAATTGACATAAATCATTAAGTTTCCTTTGATCAGATTTAACAGTACATGCGATTCAATTTTGTTTTCCGTAAATTTAATTAAAATAAGCTTTTATTTATATTCTTTTGTGAAAGACCTAATTTAAACTGAAACATGAAGTTGAGTTGGCTTCCTCACAATGACTGCAAACATTTATTATCCAATCAGCAGTATATTAGTATGTAGGTTGAGACAAATGACGGGTCACACATGAGAGTTGTTTCTATGGTCGTGCACGTACAAAATACTAACAGACACACTATATTATATTAAAATGGTTTTTCATGGATGCAATATAATTTGTATTTGGGATATGAGGGAATCACTAGGTGAAAAATGGTCGTCGTGTATAGTTACAGAGAAGAAAAAGTGTTTAGAAAGGAAGAGGCGATGCCATAATCAAGTTTAAATCATGATAATTAAATGACTTACACTATTTGGAATTGGATACAGAAAATAGGTGCATAACATATATAGTTATTCATTTGGTTACATTTCTTCTCCATAATTTATCCGAAAGTTGTAATTGTGGTTAATTGCAAGCGTAAGCTTAATAACAGAGTCTCGTGAGCATAGTACATTAGAAGTGCAGGTACTTCTTCATCCAGTTTTCTGTCGTACAACCAAGCAAACAGGATGAGGTTTCTCTAGTTATTTACACTTCAGAGGATTTTAATATTCTTTCTTTGTAAGTCAGAGGCAGACTATCCGAGTTGCTGTCAGAGGCACTCACATTCACATAGGTAATGATATTTGTCTATGGCTGAAATGAAAGTATCTGATACGAATGCCTTTACTTATACGCTTGCATGATTGTATGGGGCATCGCATATTATCTAAGAATAGAACAGTAATTCCGGTTGCATACAACTAATTTAATTCTTCATAAGACAATAATTAACAAGGTTGAAAATAGGATTTTTATTTCCCCTGCTTTTTATCTAAAGTGGATGCTACTTGTCTATACCTTCGCAAATATAAATAATAACAACTATGCTGTAATCTTGGTAAATGCACATTAATATATGCATTTTTATTGCAAGAAGTGCACTCAACTGCACCCATTTAACCTTGTACATTTCTGTACATTTTCCTCCTTTATATTATTACCTTTTAATGCTTTTGCAACTGCCTTACGCGCCTAATTATATTTGTCTCTATTATGAAACTAAAATCAATTTACGATGCCCTAAAGAGTAAACAGTAATTTAAAGGAATAAATATTCTACTATATCATTACATTTTTTTTAATATACGAAGGAATTTGAATCATAGCAGTATTGATATTGAAATTAATGAATAAATTCAATGAATCTTAATTTTTATAACATCGATTAGCATTTATTACGCATTAAATAAAATTCACATAGACAGATATATAGCATCCTTAATAGGAATACTACGTCATAGCGTTTTGGTACATTGGTAAATACATATAAATGCTGACAATAGAGATTTAATTATAGTTTTGACTTTTTAACAGACCTCACAGCAGTATTCGCGAAATTTTCCTAGATTTTTATAGTGAACTGAAGTGATTGTTTAATGATAGGTACTTAGTAGCTCTGAGATGTGTTTAGATAGCTAAAGGTAGCAAGTATTTCTCATAGGTACATGTATGAATGTACAGTGGAGGAAATGTAGTACTAAACTCTTGAGGATAAAACTAGTATCGCAGATATTCTGTATGGAGCTATTAAGATGTGATTATTATAGTGACTGACTGACTGGACTAGTGTTGCTTGCATGTGCATATTATAACACTGACTGGAATTACATGGATTGTTATGAGCACAAGTATGAAAAGAACAGGAACAGCAACTTAGGTAGGTATTGCCAAACAGGCAATGAATGTAGTCGTATTATTCGTATGTTTATTACTCGTCCCTGTGTATGTACATAAGGATATAATAATTGTGTAGTTAGGTAATATAGTTATATGGATACACAGGAGTCAAGTAGTGTTTAGTGTCGTTGAAGGAATTATTAAAGTACAACAATATAGGTTGTTGTACAAGCAGTGCACAGGCAATATAATAATGTAGGTACCAAAAAGTGGGATAGTGATTGACGTTGAGTGGATTCAGTGTGTCTGTCTGCATTTACATTTGTACAGGTAGTTTTTCATAAGGCTTTTCTGCAGATTCGCATAAAAGTCAGGTAAGACACGTTATGTAATCTGAAGCAGATTTTAGTTAGGATTTGACTATCCAGTAAGTAAGAGCAGTATCATTGCCTCTACTTATCTCTGCTACGCTAAAAGAAATATTAAATAACCCTACACTACAGCACAGGTTGGATAAAATATACTTTTATTATCTGCCATTGTATCTAGCGTCTAACTACTAACTACACATCAAGCATCTGTTTTCGATTATATTTTTGTGCTGACATGCGTATGTGTAATTGTATTCGCAAAAGTTCAGGGCAGTTCAATCCACAGCCCATTTACAAAGTGAACAGAAAGCCCAGGTTAAATCAGTCACACAATTCTCACAATTACTGTGCATCTGTCAAATGTGAGATTATTTATTACTGGCAGAGAGAATCCCTTGTTGCTGAACTGAATCTGTCACAGTGTGAGTGAATCTGCGACGAAACACATTTCTTTCTTCTTTCCGTGGAGACAGTGGAGAGTTTCTTTTATACATTTTTTCTGTGTTTTTATGACTGAGAATATTCAGTTTAGTTTGGTTTTAATTATCGTAAAAGTACACGCCAGAATTATTGTAAACTGACTGTGAATGAACAGAAGTAAGAAAATCAAGGCAAATTTGTAATGCTATGAAATCTACATGCTGTCTACATGCAAACAGATACGCACAGCAAACTGTTGTGATGTGATATGTGGGATTGTTATTGTTGCGTGACCTGAACACGAAGTAGATGTCAAGTCAATGTAGCAAGCCAAGCAGAACAGACTTACAGACCTAGCAGACTAATTGCACATTGTAAATCCTTCGCCACAATTCACAACACAACTCAAACCAGACAACTAAATTAACTCGACTTTGCAAGTTTAAATTTTATTTTGGTCAACTCAGACAACTCTATAGCTACTCAAATGACATTTGCTTTTGCTGATGCGGCTTCATCTAGAACAATTCTCTGAAGAATTGCAAGCCAATTTGTCAAGAAATTTCCTTATCTATATAAGTAGGTATCTATCCTACCATCTTTAGATAACTATAACATCCATCTACTTATCATTCATCCATCTTTCATGTGCTAATTTATTAAAACCACATGTACGTACGTATACTTATTTCTCTTGTGCAACTCTCAACTGAAATAACTAACAAATAGGTTGACACTTGAAAATAATGATCACTTAAACATTATCGTTCAATAATCCTGTGTCCTATATGGTGCATGATGCCATATCTCCATAAGAATCATTTTCTAACTATAAACAACAGTCTTTTATTTCACTACTGTGATTATTGTGAAATAAATAAGATCAAAGAGTACAGAATCAAACAACATGACCATAATATAAAGTTTGAAATGTCAGCATTACTGTGCATGCTCATATTTTAAAAATTTTATTCTACAATATGCATACCTAATAAGCCCTGCATGACAGAAAGAATAGGGACAGCAGTATACGTATTAATCTAAAAGGTAACATGTTTGCCCAGAAAAGTCTGCAAATATGAAAAAAATATCGACAATTATTTATAAAATGAAGTGAATACCTAGCTTAAAAATATCTTATTATTCGTTTAGATCTAAACTGATAATTTTTTGTATCTTAATTGCAGTTGGACAACATCCAATACTGTCTGGTATTCTTGACTGGGCTGGGAGTGTCTCTGGAGGGAATTACAGGTCGTGATATCCGCGATGGTCATTTGAAATCCATTCTAAGCCTCTTCTTCCAGCTTTCTCGGTATAAACAACAGCAAAAGCAACAAGATCGAGATAGACACAATCTGATGAAGCAATCTTTAGGAGCAGCGTCGTCCGTAGATAGAAGTGGCAATAATATGCAGCCTACTGGAATCAAAAGCCCTGCTGCCAAGCACTCTTTACAACAAGAGTCTTCCAAGTAAGTGAACTACTCTCCTCTTCTTCTTAGCATTAATTTTAAATAAATGACCATAAGCAAACTGAAACTCATTTCCATATAGAGAGAGAGCAGAGTAGAGTAGAATAACGTTTTGTGCACAGTGTACACAAAGCAGTCCGTCTTACAACACATCGCTCTACAGTTTTAACAAAAGCACTAAATGAATAGGATATAGCTACCTACCACAAATATTATAGTCAAGAATAGTATACATAAGGTCCTCGAAGTCCTTATAGATACTAACTATATGGCTCATTAATTTTAATTCCAATCTGAATGCAAGTATATAATCCACCGACTGACCGACGTCGTTGGCCGAATTAAATTCCGATTCTGATCTGCATGTTTTCCTGTCCTTCTGAGCTTGAATAAGAACCTAGCTAGATGCCTACCTATGGTACATTAGCAAAGAGCAGTGGAAAGTGAAATGAAAAGTTTGATTATGCACTTTAGCATATGCTAAATTACAGGCAAGTCGAGGCATTTAAAAGCAAGTTTTAACTTTGAGTTGATTTAGCGTTATGCATTATGTGGTAATTAGTCTTTTCCATGAGCCCGCACTGCAATTTGGAATTAATGCTCAGGTTGTTGCAAGAGTTACTTGTAAATTGTAATGCACTGTAAAATATTCACATGAAGACGTAACTGTAACTCTGGCGTGGATTTGAATGTGAATGTAAATGCAAAGTCATAAACTGAGATAGTGATAGGGAATCGTGGAAAATTGGACGCCGCGATACTAACACATTAAACATGATTTCAGGAGGAGATTGCATCTTATCATTATCATCCGCATCCAATTCATTCTTCACAAAAAATCACCGCCAGTCCATGTAGACAGACATTGTAGATAGGAAGGGGTGCTGAGCTAGTGCGGTAATATTACCTAACACATTTTCTCTTATTAATCTTCGAGCACTGAAAGTAAGATGTGCAATTATAGGGCATTATTATATCCCTTGCTGTACTACAAAGAGCAGAGCAAAGGAACCTGTAATAACAGTAACTGATGCAATTCATGATGGAATGAATGAATTAGATTTTTGATGTTTGATTTGATGTAAAAAGGAATTGTTCAGTGAATATTTATTTCTACTCAGTGCACAAGTATTTAATTTCCATAACTAGTCATTACAGAGGTGTGTTTCAGCATGCAGTGTGCATATTATACCTTGCAGCGTTTATACATAATATAATTTTGTTACATTTACCTATTTACTTGACTAACCACACGAATTAAGCTCCTCATGCATATTTAATCACATGTTACTCCTATACACACACAGAGAGTGTGACTTGAATGTCTTAACATTAGGCTGTGGATTTTTAAGTACATTGCATTTTACCGTTGAATGATAGTAATTTATTTTATCCCTGAGTGGAGTTATGTACGTTGTGGTGATGGCTAGTGGCTGCCTGATTTGACTACGTGTGAAATTGATTTACAACAAAAGAAAATAGATGAAGCATTCTCTACGAAGCGAATAACCCCAACCCAGGTGTAAAGTCTAATCCGACCAATTTATTTTCTTTTATTATTCAATGAGGTGTAGAAAGGAAGGCTTACTATTCCTTTGATACGGTGACATTGACTGATGAGATTCTAAGCCCCTAATGCTCTCAAAACAAGCTATACCTGCCTCTCCTTCTTATAATAATATTAGTACTTGAGCTGAAGTAGAACACAATTTTTACGAGGTACCATAGGGATAACCTATATTACCAAACCAATTTAATGTCTTTTAGATACTCTGCCATGCATCTTAATCAATTTCATGTCCACTCATGTAGTTTGTAATGTTCGATACGGAACAGAAAAACAAGTATAGATATCAGATACCCTAAGCTAGAAGTATTTTAACTAGATGTGCAAAGATTGTAAAGAATTACTTTTCTTATTATTGCTTCAGAATAGAAATATCATTACTAGCCACTGCTATTTTTTAATCCGAAAAAACTTGCTATTCTGTTTCCCAATCTTTTACCTGCAGTATACCTTATGCCATATTAATATGCTTTCGTCTGTAGGTTTCAGTTGATATTTATTTATTTGTCAATTAGTGCTATGTGGATTTATCCTGACTAATAGTAAATAAAACTTATTTCTAGCTAGTATTTGCAAAGATTATCTATTTGTATGTGAGCTTTATAGCCAATGAACAAAATTATTGGCTTACCTAATTAAATAACATAATCATAAATCACAATATAAAACGTAAATAAAAAACTTTATTAATTAGAGTCAGACTGTTTACACTGCACTGACTGCACTATTCAGAGTTCAGTCAGTCAGTGTTGGGTTGATCATAAAAGAGCTAACATAATGGTAAAAAAGTACGTGAGAATTGAGACTTGAGATTTTGAGATTCGCTAGTTGGTGCCTTGTCGGATTTATACATAGCAGGAGCAACATACTATGCTTATAAAAAGGAGTAATAGAAATCACTGCCAGTTCCTCCTAAAAGTAACAAGAGAGAACAGACAGTCAGTATTATGATGCATAAAGAATAGAAACCGATTCCAAAGACTGCCGATTGCTGTGCACAAGTGCACAGACAAGACAGACAGAAGGAAGAAAATGTAACGTTCTACTGAGCGAAGCGTCCACATGTGCTAACACAGGTTATTGGAAAGTTTGATGATGCTCAGCGCAATCTACTGGGAAAGTTAACCAGCCAACTGGAAACGGTTTTCGTCGCAACATACATTTCATTGAAATTTTCGTAGAGGACTCTTCATGCTTAAAAATATATGGTAAATTGAAGCGGATTCTACATCTAAAATTCTCACCGTTAGATAACTGTAAAACTAATTCTTTTGTTGATATGAAAAAGGCAAAAATAACACAATTACCAACCAGTTCTTCTGATAACAATCATTAAATAAGTAGCAATGGAGAATGTGACTGTTTAGCTGGAGGATCTGCACCGGTTATTACAATTGAGTCCATACATTTTATGCTCCAATTGAAAAATAAAATGCAATCATTTGTTAAAGAAATAATGGGACCATAATAATAATAATATTTTTAAAGCCAGTTAGAGCTGATCTTGTCTGAACGTATGTAAGCAGCAAAGAAATAAACTTACTGGTACATCTGTAAAATACATATACAGTAAATGATCCGTAAGTATACGATGCTATCGTTACTAGAGATACTTTTACACACCAACACATATAGGTTCTTAATATATTGTACTGCTGATTATTATATCTCGTAGTGCATTCCTTAATACATTTGCATAACATCAACATAATAGATGAATATCATTTAGCTAAGTTAAATTCATATCTATGTCATTCTCTCTGTGAGAACATAAATACATGCACATTTCCGTCTGCGTTTAAATGAAACAATCAAAATAACAGTAATGAAATGACGAGGAGGTATCTTAATGCGAATCAAATGAAAAGGTAGGTAGTGGCAATCAGAATGCGACATGCTATCAATCCGACAAGCAAAGAGTAGAAGAGATAAGTGCATGCCACACCTCATTTCTTTTGTTAATCGATCAGCTTAAATATTTAGGTATGTGCATTAGGGAGGACAGAGTTCTGTTGGAGGATTAATTCAGATTAAGCAACGAAGGGTTAAGTAAGACTAAGTGTAGGGCCATGTGGCTGAATTATTCTTTATTATGAGAACTGTAAGGTCATGGGCAAAGATGATAGGTGCAATTTATTTATAGGTACTCCTTTGTTCAATTCAAACCCATAAAAAATTGACAATCGCATCCATGCAGACTTGGCTTGCGCTGTTCTGCTCCGTTGGGTGTCTTCATTTAAAGCCGAATTGCAGCACGTATGTACATGAGCCTATATTATGTACAAGAAACACTTATTCACATGTAAACTTCCATCCATGTCGTATACATCATTCTTTTTTTATTGTACATTCTAAGTGTATCTGTAGTTTAGATTTGAATTTTTCTTGCTATTTTTACTTTTACGTTAAATTTGCATATGTACATAATTTAATACATTGAATAATTTAGCTTGTAGATAAGATTGGCAATTAAATATTACAGTCGTTAATGATTATAATGATCCATAGATTATTTTATTCAGCCAATAATATTTGCTTATTATAGTGATGCATAAAAATTGTTAAAATATGTCATCAACTTTAATTTTGAAAATCTTAACATGGGCGTGACAAGGAATTTTGACTGCATAGCGTTGAAAGAACAGGAAAGTAGTAAGAGAATGACAGAAAAAGTTTTGTTATAAAATAAGAAAGAGGAGCGAAATGAAAAGCACTTCCTTTGCAAATATTTAAATGGAGATTGTAATTATTGTTGTAATGACTGTCTATCCTCTTCGTTTTGTGTACTTTGAACAGAGTTTTGACAGCTTTACGTCAGTATTGACTGACACTTAGAGTAAGCATGATTTCGTAATTGGTGTGTGGGTGTAGATATCAATTTACGACTAAAGGAGACAAAGAGTAAATAATAAGAAGTCTCAGATGCACCTGATACAACTTAGCAAATATTAGCGTCACTTCAACTTCAAGTGACTACTCACTACAATTTTCATTACTTGCGTTTTATTATCTGGCTGTGATTGTAAACTCTCTAAAGGGCGAGTAGCTTCCCAATGAACTTGTGAACTTTGAATAGGGTGTACTATGTGCTACTACTGTTCTTTTTTGTATATATGACTTTCTGTGAAATACTATTGTATATATTTGATTGGTTTAAAGTAATTTATAGGATAATGGTGGAAAATATTAGAATTCCCCTTATATGAGTAAGTATTGTGCAATTGTGTATGCTGCGAGTGTAATGCATTGAAAGATAATAGGACTACATAGAAATGTGTGTGCAAAGTAAAAAGCATCGGATCAGGGGATGAGAATGAGATATTAAGTAACTTGGGAGATTGGTTGCTTGATAAGAGGAAGACAAAAAGAAAAGAAGACATTGAATTGTAAAGGAAATGAAGGAAGCAATAAATGCTCTGTAATAATGAATAAGGTTGAGATTGCTCCATAGGATTTTTGTGATAGCGATATAATTCTGTCGCAGAAGAGAGATATATTATTTTCTGGGGCTGCCTACTACAGCTACATAGAAAATAGAGACTATGGGTAGCTAGTAGCTAGACTAGACAACATTAGCAAGCGATGTGATATGTGATGAATTCAATTGAATTGAGAAAGGAAGGCTCGGCAGTGTCGGCAGAGCAGGGCAGGGTGTTATCTCTCCCTGCTCATCTTCAATCCTATTCCTTAGTTGCCCACAACCACTCACANCGGCAGTGTCGGCAGAGCAGGGCAGGGTGTTATCTCTCCCTGCTCATCTTCAATCCTATTCCTTAGTTGCCCACAACCACTCACAGTCACAACTCCTTTCCTTCGTCCATGCCATAAATATTGAGAGACTCTATCACAATCGCATTACTTGCCAAAGTGCTCGTCCGTTGTAGGTCCATTCCTTCGCTCGCTTCTCTCCACTTATTATTACACTTTTCTTTACTTGACTTCACTCCTGTTCTCTAGCCAGAGCCAGACAGACAGTTTCCACACTTTACTTCTGTATAATTCAGTATTGCAATAAACGAGAACGTTGTCACTTAAGTCAATGTGAGACGCAGCCGTATACTAAAAGTTAGAATTAAGGGATAGTTCTCGTATGAAAATTAACCTGATATTTACATGTACTTAGCTACCTACGTGACATATGTTCAATCTAGCTTTAAGCCTGCTATTGTATGGCTTGCACTAGATTTTCTACTATTTTGTCCTGGGTGGTTTTTCCCTTATCATCACTAGCAATTTTATACGGAACACTCATTCCAGCTGGTTTTACACTATATTGTTACATGTACTTACTATTATACTACTTGTGTATGTATGTAGGTAACTATATTATGGGTGCGTATCCATCGTTCACACACATACAAGTTTTAGAGTACATTTTTGTATAGAATTTTGCATTAAATGCCCGCGCTATCTGGTCACAGCCGGTATATTTGTAGGCATAAAGGAAATAATATTATATAGGTATATATGCATACTTTACCGGGTGAGAAGTGAGGGAAATGGTTATCTGTTGGCGTACAAGTCCCTGAACAGAGAAACCGCGTGCTTTTGCTAGCACTATGCAAGTCTTCACAAAATTCGGGTTATAAATTCAGTGAGAGGGGGAAAAGAGTGCATACATAGTGCATAAGAGGAGTAACAACAGATCGAATATCATGCTATACTTACTTAAGCCTCGATGCATTTATGCCCTTCTTTTTAATGCAGCTACTAGGTAGCTACCTCACTATAACCAAATAATACGAACGATTAGGCTCCAGAGTGTGTGCACTCACTTTAGAGTCCCTTTCATACTCTGTCCCTAGATATAATATTATAATATTAAAGCTTCATTTTATACGTGAAGTCATAATGACAAAAAATTGGGGATAGTTTTAGTTACTAAGAGTACAAGCTTATGATACTTCTCTCTTTTATATAATAATATGATCTTCTGTCTGAGTGTATTTTATAGTCTATTTAAGTGCCTACAGTTAGATATAATGAAATAAGGAAGGGATGATGGAAGAACGGTTGCGTTAGGATTCTTGAATTCTAAATCCATGTTCCCATCCAAAGGCAAGCTATACGAATTCATGTAAGTCTCCACTGGGTATCCAAATGACACGACAAAATCTTCTAGCCCTGCCACCGACTGCCATACTACGCCGTGTCATATCAACCAAGAGCCCCACACTACTTCAGCGTGCGTTAAGGTCGAATCCGGACTAAAGTTTAGCATTGCTGTAGGAAACATCGCGTTTCAACGACAATGCTCTCTCCAGGCAACTTCTGTGATCTGTCGCGTAAGATTCACCAGTGTTGGCTTACGCTCTCCTCTTTCAATCTTGTACATAAGTTAGGATTTGCTACCCACATTTACCATGTTTGTTCTTCTATTACCTACAACCAACTCTGTTGTTATTACTCTACAAAATTTGACACTGAAGCAACCACCATACCATAATCTTATAGTACTAGGCAGATTTCTATTCTATTGACTAGTGTTGCTGCTGGTACTTTACTATGCACACTGTATCCGTTTCAAGTTCCACTTCACATTCTAAATTATTGAGCAGGGTGCACACAGACTCAAATTGTTTTCTTACTTACTAAATCAAAAGTTCAGTGTCTAATTACTCATTTGAAACCGTTAATGTGTAATTCAAACCTGTAGAGATCAACCCTTAGCCTCATACATCACCTTATGGCATATGATAGCATATCTATTACTCAATGTACATGAGACTAACTCATTTTGTGAGTTATAGCTTTTGCCTTCCATGGCTTTTGCAAACTCTTCATATGAAACTGAACTAAATACAATAGAGATTATGTAGAACATAATATAAAAGTATTATGAAGTGGAATGCATATATAGATACCTACATACATTTTTACTTGGTGCATTAAATACGGAACTAAATATCGTTACGTTCAACGTCGCGTGAAATTTTTATTTATTCTTCAATAATTACGAGCTAGTTAATGCAGATTTTTCAGATTTTATCGAAACATTTAGTTATATTAATCAATAACGCTTTTTATAAAATATTGTCAATTTAAAACTTACTTGAGCACTTTGGCAAGTCCGCTGTATATAGGAGTATATTAATTGCCAGTATGTTTTTAATTAGCAATAAAATTACTCTGTAGAATTACAAGAGATAATGAGGTCTTAAGACACTGTCATTATTCTCTGTGTACATCTTTGGTATTGTATTTTCGTCGTGGAAAAGTTTTTTATTCATTTGATTTGAGAGAGGGAAGTTGGCATCTGGAGTTTCCATGAGTCGCAAAAAGTTTACTTTCCCTCCTCCCGAGCTCATCAATCAATCACTGTAGTTACGTAAAGAGTAATGACTAAGGATCCGTACTGTGCCGAGCATTCTCTTAGCTTTTGCTGTAGGTACAATCATTACAACTTCAGTTTTGTTAAGGGCATGCAGTTTGTCATTCTAAAGGAACTACTTAAATACGTTTACGTTGTGTGTCTGTAGTTTCTAGTATCTACTTAGGTATAGATACTTTCAATTTGCTTATTTTGAGTAGATTCACCCACACCTATTTTCAGTTACAATATAAGCACTAACGGTGGCTGCATTGAGGAAAGTTGTTTCACTGTTTGGCAGGAAAATTAGTGAGGAATGTTGGCTACTAATTCTTTCGGTGTTTCCTTTTGATCTTGAAGACCTTTCTTATTTTCGTATCCTTATGCCACCAAAATCTGCATAATAATGGTGAGTGTAGGCAAAGAAACCGGAGACGCGAATAATTAATTTTTGAAATTAAATCCTCCTTAATATTATTTTTAGACAACTACGATGAGTAATGTTCAAGGTATGCCTATATAGTATGGCAATCAGGATGAAATGTTCCAAGCTTCCAAAAGTGAGCTGCCCAACATGCAACAGTCAACTAATTAGTGAATATTTGACGATATTTCCAATCTAGAATTTTTCGTGCTTAATGAGGGCGTAAAAGTCAGTTGTATACGAAATGTAATAATAATAACGATGTACAAATATATAAACTGAAATTACAAAAAGTAGCTACCTATACGAAGTGAAATGAGTAAACGCAGCCTATTGCTATTACTATTGTCCATGCCTTGAGGACGATGCATGAATGAAAATAATTGACATCCAATGTTTGGGAAATAAATGGTATTTCCCACGTGTTTCGTTGACGCATAGTAAGAGGAGGGAATGGTTTGCCGTAATGATTAGTACCTCTGGCAGCAGTACTTATTAATACCTAAATGTTATAATGTGTGTGCCTAAAGCATCGACCATTGTTGACGTACGGCACGGCAGTGCGTGTACCATGTGGAAGGAAAAAGTAAATAAAACCAAGTCTGGCTGGCTGGATCTCTATGTGCCAAGTTAGATAAAGGAAGGGCCCCTTATTGCTTTCAATGTGAGTTTTGTATTATGTACAAAGGGAGATGTGCCACCAGAAATAAATATGGGCAGTAAAATTTCAGAGTGGAAGAGAGGGAAGGCCCCATCGTATCAGCACCACCACAAATGTAACAACCACCAGAAGATCAGATCAGCATTAACCAAAGCATTAGCCTGTCTGTCTGTCCTCGTCAGTTCTCATTCGACTTCTCTCTCAGTTTCATTCGCATTTTTGTCTGTCTCACGTTCTCATACACAACAAATACAAATTAAAGCCCTCCTAACTATTCCTCATTCCATTCAATACTTCGCTTTTCAAAGGTTCTGTGGAAATTGTGCCTGACTTTTGTGTCTCACGTTCATAATATTAGCCTTTCAGCGATTTTATTCTCAGTTAGGCATACTAGTTACATCTTCTCTATGAAGTAACATGAACTATGAACAAAGCGTCTTAGTAACTGTGTAGGAATAAATGAGAAGTAGGAAAGGAGGATTTTTTATCTGTGACCCGAATCTCAGAGATTTAGCTTTGAATTAACTATACCACCAAAAACGTTAAATAGTTCTTACATTTTGCGTATATCGAAGCATCTACTTAGTAAGCTACTTAATGCCAATGAAACACTGTGCGAATATTTTGTGTAGCTATTATTACAAGTGTTACGTGTGGTTTAGTTTTAGTTTGTGTCATTGACGTGAACGCTGAGTAAAATTGACAATTAAGTGCAACTCATTGCTATTCTTTGGTTTTCTGCGATCTGCATTATTTTTAAGGGTAAAATTATTTAAACAGTTTTAAATTAAATTGTGAAAATCGATTTATGGCTGAGCATTACGAAAACATTTATTGTGATGAGTTGATGAGGCGGCTCCTACAAAACTTTTCATGATAGTGAAGGGTTTGGGTCTTGGGTGTATCCGTTTTTGGGAGTTTCAGTGAATAGTGATAAACTAGATTCTTGCTTTTATATTCTCTGAGGAACAAACGTAGATATTTTACGAATTTTACCTAAGGTTTGTAAATTTTTAAGCGTAAATTGCAGACATTATAAGTACCTAACCTTTTTTCACTACTTATTATTAGTATTTATTGTAACTAGGTAATTAACTTCATATGGAAACATAATAGTAGATCATAGATATGATATCAAGTTGAACACCATTCGCTTTACGTAAAAACTCCACTTGAGAATGCTCTGCCAGTTTAGCTAAATTGCTACAATTCAAACGAAAAAGAAACTGGAATTAGAGATTGTTATTAGTTATTAGTATTAGCAATATGGAAGAGCATTGCTAACAACAGTTTTCCATGTACCAAAGATGTATAAACAAATGGATACCTACCAAAACTCATAATATGGCTATTGATGGGCAAGTATATCACGAAAGTATTCGTGAAGTTATGCGAATGTTTCACACTCAATAACTACTAAGTAGTATAGTTGTAGTGTAGTAGCCTAAAGGTTGAAAGGGATAGGTAGGCCAAAATTAGGCTAGCCACCTGCATCGCCTTAAAGCTCAACATCACCCAATCACTTAAACTAAACTGCGCTTAATATACCAAGAAATCCAGAATTCGCTTTAGTAAATACATCGATCATTATTAGTGGCTACAATGTGGTTTTTTAAAAGTATTTACCTGTTCCTACGGCCATTCAATTTACTTGAATTAAAATTATAGAGAAGTAAACTTGTAAGCAAATGAGCTGGTAAATCTCTGTAACACGCATCTTTGGAACAAATATAAATTCTTGAGAATTCTAATGTATTTATTTGATGAGGCATGCGGTATGCATAATGCATTTTAATAAAAAATTATCGATGATAAATTGAAAGTAAACTATTTCATCAGTCGTCGATAAAAAAGTTTTAAATATTATTATAATCTTTAGTGTCTCTGTCTAGTTCGATGTATTGACTAGTAAAAAAATTGACTTGGTATTCTTATTTGCTCACTAATGGCAATGGTTATGTTGTGGTGTGTGGTGTCATATTTCATGATGTTGAGAGAAGGGGGACTTGAGCAATATAAGATGATAAAATACCAATTGGTTAAAGTGCCTTTCTATAAGTTAAAGTCTCTTCTGGAGAATTTATTGATTGTGAGTTGCGTAAGTTTATGAATTTGAGTTTGAGTCTGTATAGTTTTATGGTTCCAGGGTTGAATGTTTAGTTTGGGACTGAGTTGAGTTTATTTTTCTGTGACAGATTACCATCACCATTTGGGAAGCATAGTGGAAGCGGTGCTACAAGTATTCCTATCCCTGCCTCACAGTCATCTGTGACAGGTTCTTCTGGCTCTTCTCTGTCAGTCTCACAACAAGCTCATCATAATGCTTCAACATCAACCCCTACCAAGAAGACATCACAGGACAAGGGCAAATCTTCACTTAACATCGGGAATCCTTCTTTTAGCTCTTGTGGTAAGTGAATACGTTGTTTGAACTTGTTATTCATTTTTTTCTTTTAAATCCTTAGCAGCTCTCTTCTTTTCTCTCACATTTCCTTCGAGAACTTCACCAATAAACTGTTAAAGGATTTTATAAAGCCTCATTTCTATCACAATTTTTATACAAATGGAAATTACTTAGGAATTCATGCTAGGCATCAATT
Organism: Tomocerus nigrus; assembly: GCA_019776505.1. Lineage (NCBI taxonomy): Eukaryota > Metazoa > Arthropoda > Collembola > Entomobryomorpha > Tomoceridae > Tomocerus > Tomocerus nigrus. Next base: position 21,795 of record JABASI010001251.1, read on the forward strand.
ACATAACTTATAAATATTATAATTCCTCCCAAATATATCATTTCTGAGAAATAAACAGTTTGGCAAATGGGATAGAGAAGTGTTTCAAATGGTTCTCTCTGCCTGCCTTCATCTTGTCATACGATCCCTTCGCTCTTCCTTTTTTACATTAAGCTTATACTTATCGTTTTAGTGTACCACTTTTCTTTAGTCGCAGTCAGACAGAGCAGAGTTGGTTATTGAAGTGGTTATACTGTCACTTTACACTACACTACGCTACACCATCCCAAGCAACCCATGATCCCATCCATACTACGCCTATATTATGTACCGTTACCTACTTGGAATATAATACTTGCGTTTCAAAGTGTTACAACATCATATGAAGGGAATCTCCACTCGACACAATGTTATTATATGATACACAAGTATTAGAGGTACTTTTAGTAAAACGATGAAATGAAGAACATGAGCTGCCTCGTCATAAGCCAAGAGATGAGGGTAAATGCTTTAACGTGCAGCATTGTATATTTGAGAGTGAGTATTGTGTCATAGAATTTGTGTGGTGTGATGTGGGATCACTCCAACGCTCCAACTCCGTCCGACTACCAAGATGAATATAACATTTACACTTACAGACCTCTAACTTCTAAGTGAACAACTCTGGAGTTTACGCAATCCAAAGTTATGTTATGATGACGGGGTTTTATTTCATGGCATTGAATACTTGACAAGATGGTTGGCCTTCTTCTCCCGGCTTTACTTTCCTCACAATAAGATACTTTTCTTTTATATTATATACCCCTGTCTTATGATTTCTCATTTTTTTGAAGGCTTCTAAATTCTAGAGTCAAACAGAAAAAAAATTGTTTGTGCTGTGCGAAATGGCAAGTGAGAGAGTGAGACTAGGCCACGAAAACACAAGTAAATACTTGATTCCAGTTGTTTGTGTCATGTTTCAAACATTTTTCCCGTCGTGAAGCGCTACAGGGTGTTTAGAATCCGGCCCTATTTTACGAACAAGAAAACGAAATTTATTGTCAGTTTTAATAATTTTATAAAGTTTCATTAAGCTGTATTTAGATTTGAATAGCCTTTTTTGTAGTCTTAAATATTAATATGAATTTCTGAATTTTTTAATCAATAGAATTTCTAAGTTCTGAATCTTCTGTTTCTTTGCGGATATGTATTATATTATGCAGCAACATCAAAAAACTTCTGTTTCCTTTTATATTTGTTAAAGTGATACTAAATGTGTCAAAAACCTTTGTAGATGTAATGCCTGAAATCACAAGCAATTAAGGTTCATTCAATAAGTTGTTTGTAAAAGAACTGTCAGTTTTCATCAAGTTTAAAAATGTCCTTGGCTTGAGTTAGCAATATATAATAATAAAAAGAAGTATAGTAGTAGGACAATTATTGACTTAAGCCAGAGTGTTGCTAACACCACTGACTTGAGATTTTAAAGACCGTGAATGAATAGTAAAAATAGGGAGCATTAAAATGAGGGGAAATGTATGTAGAATGTAGTTGTTGTGATAAGAAAAAAGCTATGAATGAAAATTAAATTCAAAGCGTATACGGTAGGCACATAAGAATGTGAGAAATGGAAACGGTAGTAAAAAGTTGAATTTATGTTGCAATAAGTCCACAGGAAATCTGCATTATGAATCTCGCTTTTTTGAAAGAAATGTTTGACGAGTAGCCGAAACAGAAATATTATAAAAAGACACGAATTTATTATTGACAAAAGCATTTCCACTTTTCTTTAGTCTACATCTATACACCCTTTCCCTTCTCAATGGATTTACTGCTGTGTATGTATTAAAAAAATACGTCTGCCTACCCTGTGCACCACTGTGCTCTGTAATTTGTGTATGGCAATGGAGAGTTGCTACGTTCTACTGTATCTGTATTTATTATGTAGTAGGCAATTGCCTAGAAGTATATTTAATACAGATAGATCTGAAGTGTTGGTTGATTAAGTAGAAAACTTTTATGTGCAGTTGGCTCAATAGCATTTAACGAACACAATAAATGCATATGTCTGTACTACATATGTACTATGTACCAACCACCAGAGCCAGGTACGTACATAGAACTATAGAACATAAAATAATATCGTCTAATATTCTTTATTGGTGTAGACCAATTTTATTTTTACATATAAACACTCTGGTGCTGTAGTTGTATGTAGTTATTCTTATGTAGTCATACGTTAGAAGGGAACACTAAAGGCGACAACACAACGGTTGTGTAAAGCTTTAGTCAACATATCGACTCGCGTGCGTGTTTTATTCCTGTTCGTTTACTTAAGTGTATAGGTAAATACACGTGCAATGTTGGGGTTTCAACTCATAACGAGAGTGTGGGCCGAAGAACAGGGAAATAAACTTCAGTGTTGTTTCTGTTGCATTGCCTTCCTTCAACTATCTCACCTCGAGACGGCTCGTGTGATTTTGATGGAGACGTGAGAGTGTGAGATTGGAAAGAGAGGAAATTGAGGAAAGGAATAGTCCAGGAAAACATGAGACGTCGTCATACGTAGGTTTACAAATGTATTCGGTACAATTGGCATGTAGTCGTACTACTAATAATAATTAGCGATCTGAAAACTTTTCTAAACAATGAATGAATTTGTGAGAGACCATTTAGAATAGAAGTATTACAAAATCGTGAAGTTAATAAGTCATTTTATATTTCATGGATTTATCAAAGTTCCGTAAATAATAAACTTTGTGTAACATCATCAATAAACAGAGATAAAGCAGATTTTTTAAAAAAATTAATTAAAAAATATGTAGCTAATTTACTAAATTAAGCGTTCATAGAATTCGGGTTGAAAATTGTCTAACTAAATTGTCATTTGGATAATAAATGTGTGTAGGTGGGTAATAAACTGACTGAGCGTAAAGAACCATCATCCTGGCATTAACTAAACCACTCAAATATAATTCATGCCTAGGATGTCAATTTTAGGAAACTGCTAACTGAATTCAATAGTAGCACAATAGTATAGTACCTAGTTTAGGTATAATACACAAGAGATAATAAGGATTATTCTCCTATGTTAAGTTGGGGAATAGTTTTCCTGGTTTGAATCAAATGACTGTCATAACCACAATTGTTTTAGGTTCTGCCTAAAATGATTTTCTAACTAACTATAGTAATGGCATATCAGTAACTACTGGCTTATAAGAAGTTCAATGAAAATTTACAGAAGCCTGGCAGGTATTATAAGTTAGTGGTAGGCCAGTAGAAGTCTCACATCGTCACGTCCGTTTGTAAAATTGAATAGAGATGTGCCGGAGGAGAGATCTATGTGAGATGAGAAGCATTGCTTGTTATTGATAAAATGCTTTACACATGATTATTCATTCTGTTCTCAGTTTAGAGAGCCTAAAGCAGAAATTGTTCGGAGGAAGCATAAACGATTAAATTAATTGGATGGTAGCCGACACCTCGCTGCATATTTATTATTACCCACTTTGAATGTTCAGCTTGTCTGGAGTACGTAGCCATTTCATTCATTCATCTCCACATTCTGCAAACTGATCAAATCAGTGATTGTTTTAGAAGGCTATTCTGTTAGGGTGTTCCAGATATTCATCCATACGAACTTCATGACAAATGGATTCTTGTGAAATTCCATGCATATGGTAACATGTACCTACGTCAAATTAATAATACGTCATTACTATCACATTATTTAATCTTCCGATTTATGAAAGAAATTGCATCGCAGTTCTTTGAGAAATGTTTGTGGGTCTAACATGTCATAACTCCACATTTACAGTGGCCCCTGGAAATTGGTGCATCCCATCCCAAATGCACTGTTGGGTAAATTCCAAAAGTGATTTCACATCATTCTCCGGACACGTTTTATGATACTATGTAGGAGTGTACTAAGGTAGGTGCTTACTGACTACTGCTTACTACTTTATTCGGGCTAGGATGTTTATTCATATAGAGTGTGGTTTTGCTATGTAATGGACAGAACTCAGTACAAATCTGCAACTAACGAAAGTAGACACAATGACAACATGTCTTCAATTTAGCTTTATTTAGTGTCACTGCCGTTGTCATGTTGCTATCTATTGAAACAAAGTTTGACCATTGTCCTGCATTTTGTAATTACAATGACGTGGAAACGCAGTGTGTACCCACCACTAATTTCCAATTTTCGTCTTGTCATATGTATGCATTGATTAATTGAAGTGACAGCTCATAAATTTTCTCTTCTACACATCACATACACATTTTAGTTATACACATGGCAATAATTGTTCGCGCTTGTCACTTTTCACTCCGAAAAGTTATACTATCGTAATATCCATGATATACTTATTATTAATTACTACAATTACCTTAAAAACGGATTCTAATAAAATCATTTTATAAATTTGAATGATGGTATTAATTTTAAACTCTGAGAAGCAACAGCTAAATATAAGTGTAATTATTGTCTATTTACGCCAAAGGTTATCAATGCAGGATGATATTTTATTACATTACATTTAGTTGATTTTGTATTTGTAGGAATTACTTATGTGTCGGTTAGAATTTAAAAGTCAATTAAAAAAACTTTAGTTGATTAAATAACGTTGCCTGTAATAATATAAAAGGTTTTAAGTATTTCTATTCTTGAGTCAGCTTTGTATGAGCATAGGAGAGTCGATTTTTAGAGCATATTGGGGTGTGGAGGGAGTTGGAGATAATTTTTCGTCTGTCATTGCATTGTTTACTTATTCGGACGATGCGATGTTTCTTTTAGATATTATTATATTGGTATACTATACTATACCCATTAGCTAGGTAGATGTTATTATTGATTGTGAGTAGAGTTAGATCCTAGAGTTTCATCTTCCATCAGAGTAAGTAAACGTGTGTATTCCCCAATCAAAATCGGTTTACAGAAACACACAGGAGCGATTCGCTTAGTTTTTGCGTAAAATTGGACCCCTTATCCTGCGTAAACCAGTTCGTTGATACCATTCTACAGAATGGATTA
>JABASI010001252.1:0-26769 GCA_019776505.1 Tomocerus nigrus
ATTTTCCTACTGGCAGCAAACCTCGATGTCTTCTCACACATACGTATTTGTGCTTGGAAACTTTCCCTCTGACTGATGCATAAGGAATTGTTTCATTTCCAGTCAATTCTATACAATTATCCAGTGCATTTCCGGGTGTTAACGAAGGAGCATCCTACATGCAAGTACCAGCGTATAACCTTGTGACTTTTCTTTTCTAGTGATTATATTGTAATTAACAAAGCATATATCTGCAAAATGTATTTCAGAATACAATACACAATACACACCTTGAGGGCATTTAGAATGGCTTCTTTTTCGTTACATCGTTTAGAAATTCCGTGGATGACGTATGCATCAAGGAAACTTAATGCTAATTCTAGTAGACCTATCTGTACATCTTCGGGTATTGAGTTTAGAAAAGTTGCCACAGGCATGACGGAAAATTATCACCCGAAAGCGTACCTACAAAAATAGGAATCTTTTGTCTTATCTTTCATTTGGATATTTAGTGAACGTAAATTTTAATGTGCATGCAGATATGGATAAAATAATTTTATTACCTATAGTTGCCTTGTTTGTGTAAACCTTGCCTTGATTTAAACACAACCACAATCCACAATTTTATTATTTTACTCAATAGGATATTTACCTATCTGTTGGCCTGTTTATAAATCATTATAATATTCAGTAAACTGTCATACATAAATGTTCTTGGTGTAAATACCTTCTTTAAGACACGAAACGAATGAGTGATAAATGATAAGTTAATAAGAGATAGGTATTATGAACATGTAATAAACAAAGTTGCAAACTTAATTCCTAGAAGAATTTCGTTGTACCTGCAGCAGAGAAATTAAAAGAAGCGGAGAAAACTAGAAAACTCTTGGCTCACAGGGGAAATAAGCACTACTGTTTTCATTCAGCACACACCACGCTACGATAAGATTTACTCCGGATGAATACATTCAGATGCAATGCACTTACATAACACTGATACGCAATTTAAACGGTTTTTGTCATACGGTCTACAGATGAATTACTCCAGGAATGCCAACAATTACCAATTTTCGGCAATTAAAACTAGGGATAGGTAGGTAGCCTTAACATTCGGAAAAAATAGAGTAAAGGTATGTTTACTTCCTGATTATCAAAATGGATTATTTGACAAACAGTAAATGTAAACATTTTATTTAAGCAGATTAAAAATTAGAGTAAGTATTCAACACAACAGTCCATAAAATATTTGTATTTTGATTGTCAGCTGATAATCAACTTTAATTGCCTTAGGTAAAGCATAGTGGATAACTTTGCAATCAATTAGACAAATGCAAAGTTATATAAATGATTCTCATAAAAAAATCAGCTATATAATTAATTGTCAATCAAACCTTTGTCTCACTTCCCCCAAATACCTAACCACTGCTTCACAATTAACTCTTAAACAACCTTTAAAAAACGCTTCCATTGTTCTAAATAGTATAGTAACTCAAAATAAAAAAGGTTTCCTCGAGACTCTTAATAAGTATGTGTTCTTCTAGTAGTAACTAGTAACTCATTATTCAATGAAAACACAGGTAAGGCAGCCATATTTAAAAAAAATAATTTTAATAATTTAAGAAGTTAAATTGCGGACACAATAAAATTATTGAATTCTAACACAGTCATTCCAGGGGAATTGTAAATTTCCACGATAATCAGCAAGGACCATAAGACCACAAGCGTCAAAATGAACTGGTTCGCGACTTGCATTAAGAGCAGCTACAAAATAAAATCTTACACACCTGTAGACTTCGTAGCCTCCGTTATTTAACCGCTTGAGAGTGTAAATTAGGAAATTGTCATTACTCCAGTACAAGTTTCCATTCGGTTTACTTTTGAACTGTAAAAGCATAAAAGTCCGAGTATAATTACCGAAAATGTCTTCACTTCACTAATTCGCTTAAGTTCGTGAATATTTACCAACACTATTTCTCTGCTGGAGAAAGCATCCTTTACGTTCTCTGGAGATGAAAGGATAAAAGAGTTAATTCCTTTCTTATTCAAAGGATTGGGATTTCGTTTGCTCCCCCTTTCTATCTTGTCTAATTCATCCCGGGCATTCAGAAAAGTCACCCACTCTTCTTTGTTCCAATTAAAGTAGTTTGTAGCCTCTGTTGTATCTGAAAGTTTAAAGGGAACAATTATTAACAAGCTAACTATATTTCATTATCTTCCATTCTTCGGTATCACTATAATATCCTTCATTCCTTCATCGTTGTTGTCCAATTAGGCGAGGAGGAGATTTCTGTGATCTGTGCAAACGGTCTAGTGAATAGCTTGTTTAATATTTATTAACCTGGATCCAAAATATGCGAAATCTGAAAAGTGGTCCATGTAGAGGACTCTATGGGCACTATTAACGCTACGATAAGGGCAACAAATACAAAACTCGAAGAAAAATTCATTGCTTTATAATTGGCTTGTATGACCGCTTAATTTTTACTGTACAGATCTGTATCATATTGAACTGAGCATGCAAATAGTAGTTATATACAGACCGACCACTTTATTACATAAATCGGGAATCGTGCAACGCGTCTAGAGCTTTAAAAATATTGCAATCAGTCTTAGTAATAATCGTAATCATAAGTAATGGTTGGCAAATGCCAATTTACAACATACTTACCTCACAAGGAAAGTAAAAGTATATTGAAGGGATAGATACGCTTACTATGTCACTTGGGAAACTATACCCCCTCCCCTCCCCCTCGTCCCTAAACAGGCCTCATGCAGGCAGTCATGCACATTCACATTCACATACCTAACCATCCTAACCATAATCATAATTTCATAATCGCTATAGAATACATATCAAGGACTATATAGAAGTAAATTGGAGGGAATAATATTAGGGAATAAAGATGATGTAGATGTAGGTCAATCTCATCCGCATGCATGCATGGTTTGACATTTCACTGTGACGCAAGACTAATTTTCATTTTTCAACAACAACCAAGATAAGTATATTATTAATTACTATTACACATGAAAATGAAACTTTGAATTCGGAAGCCGGAAGGCACCTTCCATTGCAATACATTAGTAAAGTTAAATCCGAACAGGATGCAGTACGGAAATGACACTTCAAGGTATACCTACCACAGTACTTTCGTGGGTTCTGTCTTATGATCATAGTCCTAATGGGAATAATCGTCTAAAGTTTTCGTTTTGGATCATACACTTTTATGCTTAACCATTTCATGTAGGTAATGTTTGTATTTGTAAACTCGTCCATAAATGTTTAAGTATTATCCGTCATAACTTTGCTATAACTTTCTCTAAGTGATGATAATATTAAGTAAATGGCTGAAAAATGAAAGCCGAAAAGAAGAGCTGCTGCGGTAATAAAATGTTAGGCCAAAGTATGCCGAACGTAAATGCCTTAGGATTGATAATAGGCAAACCAGTAGACAAAATTAAAACACACGAAAGCAAAAGGGAAAAGTATTCGAGCGATGAGATCAATTTTTCTTGCTCTGGAGTGTCTTCCCAAATATTTAAAGATATTGTAGTTGATGGCTCTGCCTTTACGATTGTTTTTCATGCTGGTGACCGATAATTCAAACTGTTGTAAATCATTTGTTGAATCTTGAATTTTGGAATTAGCTTTAGTGATTTTGTGTGCATGATTTACTAAAGAAAATTCCACAAGTGTTCCTACGACAAAAACCTGGCAAGTACCAGTCCAAACATCCAAGGCTTTCATGTAAGATACTGAAGGACTTGTCTGGTTAATCCCGTAGATTTGTGTGACCATTGTGAGGATACTGGTGACTCCGAGGGAAATCCTGGCATCAGTTGCTCTTTCATCCAGCCAAAATGCTAGCCACGAAATCATGACGATCATGCACGATGGGATATAAATCTGCATGAGGTAGTAAGTAAAATCTCTTTCGAAATAAAAATCCAGTTTGATGCAGCTGTAAGTTCCAGTTATTGTGATGGAATTGCAAGAGCCAGTTTCATAACGAAGGAATTTGAAACGAGCCAAAGAGACATTTTTTCCAAGAATTTCTACAGGATTCGTTTCATTCCATTTGAAAATGAGATCCTTTACTGACCAGCAATAAGAAGCCATGCGTATGCCACACGATGGCTTGTCAAAAGGGTACATTCTAAGATCCATCTGGCATTTCAATTTCAAGGAGATGCGAATACTCGTCAGTGTCTTTCCATCAGGAAAAATTCTTATCATGTAATTGGGAGAAAGCACTTCATGAATGTGACCCTTTTTCTCATTGATAAAAAATAAATCTGGTTGCCACAATTTAGATTTATCCAGTAATGTCAAGTATTTCATCTTTTTCGTGCTATTTGTAAAATCTAGCCGTTTATCCACCCATTGTTGTCTTAATGTAAGTTCTAACCCATATTCCATGTTCACATCGTCGATATAGTCCAAATGACGGATATACATATTCAAGTCAACCACTGTTGGTCCTGTCCCATTTATTCCTGAAGGACGAATGTTTTTATTGTAATTACTGAAGAAAAGACTATTTAGAATTTCTTCAGCCGCTTCATTTTCACTGTAATGTGCTTCTTCAGCTTCAGATACACAGACGTAATTAATTTTAAGTAGCTCCAACACTAAAATCAGTTTTACACTTTTCAAAATTGAGATATCTGAAAATTTTCCCATTGTCATGCTGGATGGTAACAAAAAAAGCAATTCACTGTTTGTAGGATCATAAAAATAAAAATTAGTCTTCTGTTTATGAGCAGATCAAAGGAACTACATGTACGAACAGAGTACAGATGCTGATGTTACTACGAATGATACACAAATCCTGACTGACTGAACGTCTCTTTCCGGTGTAATGTGTCTCTCTTCCAAATCCATGATTGAGCTGGCGTTGTGAGAAGCAAACGAATGATATCACTTTTGGGCGTGTTGCTTCCGAACTGAAATGTCCTACATTTATTTATCTATGCGGGTTTAATTCGCCCTTATACCTTCACTCAATGGAAGCCAGACATCTTACTAAACCAAAGTGAAAGCATCTAACAGGCAACAGGCTCCATTATATCTTTTAGCCATGCAATAAAATTATACACTTTTAGTGTTGTGCATTATAAATTTGCACAACAGCATTTCTAATTATGAAAAATGAAATTTATAATACCAAAATGAATAATTCCTTTTACAAGTGAAAGCAGAAGTGAAAGTGTCATAACTATTGAAGAGACTGTCGAATGAAGGTTGACAATTTTTGTATCTCTCCTTGAGCTTTTGTTCCATTGACATGATCTTTACGGTTCTGAAATCCAGAATAAATTCTCTACAGCTTTTAATAAATCGCTAATATTCCTCTTTATTTCAGCCTTAAAGTGAAAAAGATTATTCGATTCAGTTTTCTTTTTGTTGTAGACTCAAAAAGGTATCCTTAAGGAAAGAATGTATAGATTAAGTTATAAACCGTAGTTTTTTAAACCCTGTCTGCTTCATACAGCGTAGGGCCCTCTCAATTAAGCTCGGGTTGCAGCCCGAGCACTCCATTCGCCCCCAAGTAGAGCTGCCTCTAAATGTGAACCTGTGCAACTGAATATCCCTGTATATAATAATATATCAAATCCTTGGTAAAAATTACTTCTCACAACCCATAGCACAATGCATACACAGGGATGTGCAATTATAAGTGGACATACCACTTTCACCATGTAAATAATTTTTATCTTTTAACGCCTAGCCGTATGCTACTTTCACTTTTACATTCTTCTTAATTTTGAGTCTGCTGTCCTATGTTTACAATTGCAATTGAAATCACATGTTTTTGGAACCAGGCCAATAAACATTGCAGAACTTAAAGAGAGAATTATTGAGTGCTGCAACAACATCACTCCACAAATGCTGACCAACACTAAAAGAAATTGGGATGCGAGACTTGATTTGTGCATCGCAACTGGAGGAAGTCATTTTGAGCATTTGTGACTAATGGGATTATTGTAAGTAAATTAAAACGACAATAAAGTAGCTCTACTACATTTACATGGTGAAAGTGGTATGTCCACTTACAATTGCCCATCCCTGTTATTTAATAGGTAATACTTTCGTAGGCTTCCCCACATCTAAACAGAATTCTGGGAGAAAGCTATGGACAAAGTTGAGACACAACTATGTAGTTGTTATTTTTTAGCAAGTAGTTTTGCAGGAAAACAATTTTTGTAACATGTCTTACAGTAATAATGAGTAATGATATCTAATAGTTCACTAGAAGTAAAAATGTGAAATTACTTTCAAATCTACATTTCATGCTTGTGACATGGATTGGAGTCAGTTGTTGAACTTTGGATGCGGGTATCACTTCGATGAAAGAAAACTTGTTAGTTGTTACATATCAAATATAACGGTAATTCAAAATTGTCAATAAGCCATATCATACGCAAATGTCACCTTTGAGAATACAGAGTAGTAGTGGTAATGCTAGGGTTGACTCTGCTAATGAAATGAGTGAATGAGCGACTTGCTGAAATAATAATGTAAACGGTGAATGTAAGTGAACCCAGTTCAGTTTACGTGAACAGTACAGTACGGTGCAATGCAACATGCAACCGTGTATGAATGTGTCGTTGGTTGATAGTTGGTATTGGTTGGTGGTCGTACTCCTCGTAGTCATCGATCATCGTATCACTCTCGTTTCGTATGTTCCGAAATTCGGAATGTTCTTGTAGTAGGGGTATGTTGTATGATTGTATGATCATAATTTGTCGTCCTAAAGGGAAACCTGAGACAAATCTGACTTCAAGTATAAATAAATATCTTAGATGATCTTTGTATATGAGATATGGTATAAATAATTCTTGAAATTGGGTACCTACCTAAAATCTTTAATATCCTTTAAAATATTCTTGTCAGTGTAAGTGGCAGGGACTGTGACACTGTGAGTAAACTGTCAAATTAAATGATCAGAGCTTTCAGGTTCATTACATCCATGAGATCCATGTTTATTACTAGGTAGGTACGCACTTATTAGGATGAAGATGATACAGGATCTATGCTATTTATTGGTGCGGAGGATAATAGTTATATAATTAATAATATATTAACTAGTAATAATAATTTAGTAACTTTCATCTTCTGAGGGAAACTTAGCTGCTGAAAGCATAATGTACTATGACTCTATGACATATTATATGCATTATATTGATTACTTAGAAACTTAGAAAGGTTTAGATTTCAAGTTTCAAGACTAATAATAACACTAATAAGGCTCTTTAGATTATGTTTGACATAAGTTCATAGGCTTATCTTTGCAAATCACAAGTTTACAACTCATTACACAGGTTTTGTTATAAATGCATGTCAAATGGTCAAATAACGCACCATCTGCGTAAATAATTCACGATGAATTGTCAAATGAAACTTGCTGAAAGTATCAAATACGATAATATCTTTCTTTTATGGGCTGTAATGTTTGCATGAGGATCAGTCTGTATGCATGCATGCATATAAAGTAGGTACTGAGCAATAAACAGCTTAGGCCCAACCTATATTTACACTACATAGGTTAAGGTTAGAGTTATTAGAGTCTTAATAAAGGAATTGTATAAAACCCTGAGATCAAATGGGATCAATTTCGTGTAATTGGTACGGGAGGAAGACACGACTACCTAATGACATTTGGAAATGAAATAATTTGGGATGGGCTCATAAGAATTCCTCATTTTTAATCTCTTCTCTCAATGTTACAGCTTCCAACCTTGATGGTAAAGTATAACTGTATACCACATATAAGCTCCACACCAAAAGTAAACATACCGACCGTAGGACGTGAACTGGGACTTTCTCCATGTAAATGATAATTATTCATTTTTCAAGCCTAAATAGCACACCAACATCAAGTCATTAACTTTCGTTTAACGAAAACGAAAATTAAATGCAAAAACTTTCGTTCAATTTTCCTTTTTATAAAAGTTAATTTAAGCGTGAAAAGATGAATTCTGTCATTTGCATGGAGAAAGTCCTATGGAATACGTGCAATTCCTTTTGATCCTCCCTGTACAAAACGACATAAAACTAAAAAGTAAGTGAACGAAGTCAAATCAGTCACCGACTCACCATTAGTCAACATTTTGAAGCTTACAACGTTGTACGACATACTCGCAGTAGCAATACTCGCGAAACGTAATGGATCCCGGAAACACATGACTACTAATTGTACAGATTATTGACGTTAGTAGATCCAGATGACTAATGACACTATGACACTAATGAGACTTTTCAACAAGCCATCTTTGTGAGTTGAAACAATGCTTGCACTTATTACAATTACAACTATGCATCCAAAATGTTTCCCTGTACTTTTTGTGAGAATTTACAATTAGGAAAATGAGTTCCATCCATATCCATCCAGCCATTATTATTAGTAAAATCATGTAAAATCAAAGCACTATGTACGTACGATCAGAAAGCTAGTTCACGTCCCACTTTCCTTTTTAGGCTAGTTACGCAACATTTTTACCGATCTGTGCTTTCATCAGAGTTTTTACTTAGATAGTATGTTCATTTTACTGATTATAAATGTTCAATATATTGCCATTCGGTTGCAATTTTGCAATACAAAGAATAGCTACCTGTCTATTGACTCCTGAGCCACTCCTGTAGCGGATTTTTATTACGACCTACGACTAAATTCGAGTACCGAACGACATTCGTCTGCACAAACTGACAATTTGGTTACATTGAGTTAGGCTTTAAAAGAGAAAAATTATTTACATGGTGAAAGTGTTATGAACCGGATGCTATGTATAGGTATATGAAATGGCGCATAGGTAGGTACATGTAACAGGGATGTCCAATTATAAGTTCCCATACCGCTTTCACCATGTAAATGATTTTTCTCTTTTGACGCCTAAACGCCGTATGCTACTTTCACTTTTATTTATCCTCTTATTTTGAGTCTGTCATAATATGTCTGCATTTGCAATGTGTGTGCATAATCAGGCTCTCTATTCAAGAACGAACTGAAATTGTACGTTTAAGTGAGCACATGTCGGCCAGAAAAGTTGCCCAAGAATTCGGTCGGAGACATCCAGTTTGCACAGAAATTGCAATTGCAGACATAAGACAGACTCAAAATTAAGAAGGATAAATAAAAGTGAAAGTAGCATACGGCGTTTAGGCGTCAAAAGAGAAAAATCATTTACATGGTCAAAGCGGTATGGGAACTTATAATTGGGCATCCCTGTAGATGTAACTAAATAATGATATCCTCATAAGTGAAATTCATAATTCCAAATTCCAATGGTATTTTATGCCATGAAGTCCAGAGAATTGGTCGAGAATAACTATCGGCACCTACTTGGAAAAGTAAATCCTGAAATACCTTGAAAATTTGCATTCTGAAATAAAATTTAATAGTAAAATCGATTTCTTCAACTGAGACGAGTGAAATCAGTTTATTTTCTTGATGAATCGTAAAATATGACAGGAGACATAATATAATATAGTACGTCACGTAATTGTGTAAATTGTAAATATATATTACGTTATCAATTAAGGAAAAAAGTAATACACATTTATTTCCGTTAGTCAAGGGCAATGTCATTGTTTAACAGCAAACTTTTTCCTATTACTTTTACTAGTTTGTTTTTTCTTCATCTTTAGCTTTCTCCGTAATCGTTTTAGAGATTCTTCTCTTTTTTCACTTTTTCGTTTTGTGTTCTTAATTTTGGCTTTGACCAGAGATTTCAACTCAGCTCTGTCCGTATCGTTGAAATTCTTGCTAACTGTAGCGAAATCTTCTTCTGGAACTAGAAAAAACTTTTCAATGCATGCAAAACGGGAGTCTTTAGATTTAAAAAAGAAGGAATCTTTCTTGGCAAAAGGTATATGTGTCGGAGCTTTGGCGGGTTTTACTTGTTTCTTATCATCTTCCTCATCTTCGTCACTGGAGTCATATTTAAAAGGATTGGATTGCCAAAACTTTCTCGGCTCATCTTTTTTTTCGGGCTCACTCTTAAGAAAACTGTGTTGATTTTCGTTTGGTTTACTACCGAAAGCAGAAAGAAGGCTGAAGGTAGCAGAATTGTCGTCTTTAGATTGTGACGGCTCATCTGAGCTAAACAATGATTTTAAGTTGGCAGCTACTTTATACTCGACTTTTTTTGGCGGCTCGGCCACTACCGAGCTACTTTCTTCAGCATTTGATAACTCTTTTGATTTTGGATCGGAATTTTTTGCTTTATCGACCTTTTCTTGATTTTTCTTGGGAACTTTTGCTGCTAATTTTTGCGAAAATTTTTCCCTGTGGTCTTCTAAGTCTGGGTCATACCTTGGGATAATCACGAAATCAGAATTTGAATGTTTGCTATTATTCCTTTCTCCAGCGCTTTTATTTACAACGTCATGGCCAAACATTTGCGTCAGTATTTCCATTTCCCCAGCCTTTTCCTTTTCTACATTTATTCCATTTTCATCCGTACCTTCCTCGTACTTTTCTTCAGTTTCCTTAAATCTGTCATCAATTTGAAAACGCTCATCGAAATTCCATTTAGACTTCAACTCTAAAAGTTTTTGTCCAGATTCTCCCTCAAATTGCTTTTTCACTGCAAAATTCGATTCATAATCATCTTCATCGTCATCATTGAATAACTCCATTGATTTAACTTTTTTTGTTGGTACGTCCTCTAAATTAGAAGGTTGCGTAGGTGGATTTAGGAGTTTTAAAGAATGACTAATAACGTCAGTTTTCTTTTTATCTTGTAAAAATCTATTTTCCATGGATTTTAAGCGTAAATCATTAGATTTCTGTCTTTTCAAAGGATTGAACTTAATCCCGGATTGCTTTTCTTTCGGTTGTTCTATTTGAGGTGGTGACACCGTGGCGTGGATTTTAATAGTCGAAGGTTCTTCTGGTATTTTAGCCTCTGTCGGAGATGATTCTGGTATTTTAGCCTTAGTCGGAGATAATTCTGGAAAATTTTGCAGCAATCCACGAAACTTTGGAATAAATCCCTCTTTAACTTCCGATTCTGAATCAGAAGAATCTGACGAAGATTGAGCAGCTGTTGCTGATTTACTTTTGTTCTTGACACCATTTGTTTTACTAGGAGAAATTGCAGAAGAGCTTACAATTTCAAAGTCATAAACAGGAGGTTTCGAATAGTCGATTCTTGTATGCTCTCTGTCCTTCTTAGGAGGAGCTATCGGCGGCATCCCTGCTAAAGCTAACAGTTTCGAAGACCTCTCGTCGTGATGAAAAGCTGGACGAACCAAGTTATTCGCTGGTTGTTCTTTAAATCTGTCGGCGTGATGACCCGCATTTCTTTGCTCTGAATTACCAGGTTGGTAGCCTTGCTGCTCTTTCCTCAGTTTAGATAGAAAACTTTCCTTAGCCAATTGTACTTTGATTTGGTTCCCTTTCCATTTCGTATTATTCATCAGAGCAATGCCTGCAATTACATAGTATCAATAGAATACAAATAAATTGGTGATCAATGCAAGAAGGATTGTATAAATAGTCTTTCTACATTCAAAAATGTTTATTTTTTTAATGATAATGTTACAACTGCATTCAGCAATGCTGAATGCAAAATCAAATCTGAATCAGCATTACTTCGCTCAGACAGAATTATACTTTTATATTGAATTTGGATAAGTAGAATAAAAATAAAATAAATGTTTTAGTATTGCTTACATTTTTGAATGTTGTCAGGAAGTTGCTCGTATTTAAGGGGTGCATCTCCGTGTCGCCTATTTTCTCCTTCAGCTTCGTCATTGTAAAGGTTGAGATAAGCAAAAGTACTTTCATTCTTATTCTTTATCTCCAACTCGTCCCCCACCCTTGAACAAAACGTCTGAAATCTGGATTTTAATTCCTCAGAGGTTACAGTAGACGGCAAATTCCCAACATATATTCGATAACAACCCATGTCTAAAGATATATTTATGTGACCAGGTGGACTTCAGCACTATTTCAACGATGTGCGTGGAGTGGAGAGTGGATCAGGTGGAGTGTGTGTAGTGTGGGAAAAGGTAGGTCAATTTGTAGTGCTTCCTCACAAGAAAATTTTAATATATTATGTGTTCCATAATATGAATCTTACTTATTTAAAACAAACACAAATCTTTTAAAAAAAATAATAAGGTTTGAATAATTCAGTCAACTTGGTCTACAAGACATAGATCACACAATTTGTATGCACGTGTTGATATAAATATTATTTGAATGAAGCCGCGTCCAGGCTCTTTTGTCTTATAATACCCCTAAAATGACCATGTTTTAACTTCAAGACTTCTCAACAGAATATTTTTCTGGTAGTCTTTTCGGGTTCGGGTACCACTCGATTCGGCATTCGCTTATACGGTTTTCACTGATGCTTTCCCTCAATCATACCAGCATAGCATTATTATTAGTTGCGAGAGAAAGAAGCCCTTTGGCCATCCAACCATTTGCAAGCCAGCTTGCAAGTAACATGTATCAGCTCAGGTCATCGATTAATTTTTAACCTTTTCGTGCAGTCTTGAAAATCAACAATCCAGTAATCCAAAAATAGCATTTGGGAAAATTATTAATTTAAAAAACGGTACCTACTATATTTTTTAAAACGCACTCAGGTGTGAAAGTTCATGCGACTACTAAAATGCGTTTTTACAGCGTACGTCATAAGTATCCGTAAATACCCAAGGATGCCTGGATACTCCCTCCCCTCCCCTCCCCCTTCCCAAGGTAAATACCTACCTATTATTCGTAATAATAGCCTTCATTGTAGTCAACTCAGAATGTTAATTCACTAAGTGATGGGCCAAAAAGATAAAAAAAAGCCTTGAATGCATACCGTTTATGATTATTGATTAAGTACCTTATGAAGACATTTAATGGATGAAAACTATGTAAATAAATGAATTTTAAAAAGTGATCACATTTTCCGTTCAGTTCGACGACTGTTTTACTTTAAATTATTGATTTTAATACACATAGTCAAAGTCTACATGGACTAAACAGAGAAAGCACATTTAAATTGAAACACGCTGTGAACTAATTAGGTAGGCTACTTCTCACTATTACTTTTCTCTAATTCTACTGACGTAGGACAGTGTAGTCGGGTTGACATTTCTAGATACAATACAATTACAGATTTGCATAATAGCTATATAATACGCTAACTTTATTACTTATAGTGCAGGAATTTTTTAATTGCCGTTAGAATAATGTAAATACATTGACTGTCACTACTAAACGAGGGCAAAAATTCTACTGAGAGCTATAGGCCTGCAACTACTTTAATAGGTAAACTGAAAACAACATTTTCGAAACGGAATAGAGTGACAACAAGTATATTTTATATATCTCTAGTAAATCTACTGATATTATTATCATCGTATTGCAAAGTAAATTCTTACAACTATTACTCAGTTAGATAAATTGACGTTTTGTAGCAGCAAAAAAGTAAAACTTGAAAAGTATTCTACATAGCGTAAATAAACATTTCTTTATTTCACTTCTATCCCTTTCGAAAATGTATAAGCAAGTAATTGACAAATGGATGGAGCATAAAAACATTAGCACAAACAATTCTACTTACTACTACATACAATACAATATATTTAGTTTTTTGTATCTTGCACATTTTTATTTTGTTATTGAAAAAAACGCGATTCCTTTGGCCTCTCCGACACTTTAACAAATTACTATAGCCTACAGATATATATATCTACGCTCGTTCTTTTCTTTTTATATCTTGTTTTTGTTCGCTTCCGAAAATGTACTAATGTCTACTTTCACAACACAACATTAAGTCACAATGTATATACCTTACATACAGACTAATTATTATAATAATCCTAAACATCTACCGAGCCCAATATACACAATGACTTTCTATATTAGTTTCGTTGGTTCACTATCTTATTATGTTTGTTAGTGCTTTGCTTTCGATCAAATATTTGCGATTTTAGATACAGTTATGATAAAAGCAAATTAGTACACTTCAGAATCTCGAAAAGTGTATTCCGTACACTGAAAATAGACAAGTTAATAAGTGTTTAGGTAGTACGTACGTAGTTAGTAGAATCATTGTTAAGGTTCATATTATTATCAAAGAAATTTTACAATTAATATTTTCGTATCTACAGATTGAAACGTGGCACACAAAGACACTGAATCTCCGTGTAAAATTGAATTTAGTAGGACTTCTAAAGGAATACTTAACTTCTAGTACATTTATGAAATATTATGATATCCTCGTATTTAGTAGACAATTATTATATTTCACTATTTAAGATAGATGGAAAGACATTTGCCCTTCATCCGCTGCTACACGAAGTCTCTCACGCATTGTCTCAATCGTAGAATAATCTGGCAACTTCAAGTAATTGACACAGGTCATCACAGACGGCAGAAACGAGTCTGCGTCCGACGGCAAATCGATCGTTTTCCGCACTATCGTTAGCGGAGGTTGCAATGCTTTGAAACCTACAATCAAAAAACAAAATAACCTCATCAGAAACCTGAAACATGTCTATACTTTCAGTTTTCCTCATTTAATTAAACACAAATTTAATTTCCTAAGTATAGTCAACAAGAAAAAAACTAATATCATTCCGAAAGGAAAAAGAGGCTATGTGGTGCGGTGATTAAAAATAATTTTTGACAAATTACTCATTTAAAACTAAGATATTATTATGATTAAAATGTAACGTACCGCCAACAGGGAGACGAGGAGATCCAGTAACAAATTGTAAAAATTTGCGTCGCTCTTGAGCATTATATGAAGCCATAACTTCAAAAAGGAACTGAATAGCACGGGACTCGTGAGTATAGCCATGGTCAGGTCGACAACACTCCATCAAAGTTTTCAGATCCCATGTTTCCCCAACAGACTGAAATTCAGCCACAAAAAGTTAATAAAATATAACAAATGGACAACCACAACATTACCTTTGTACAGTCCAGGATAAACGGTAATCACACAAATAAATTGAATTGAAAAATAAAATGATTTCTATACCTGATTTGCGCCACAGAATACCATTTCTAGCTCTTCGGGATAAAACATTTTCAGAGCAGAAGAAGGAAATACTGAGTCGAAGCCTTCACGCCAAGCTTCCATTTGACGAGACACTCCTCCCACAAGCATCCAATGATACACAAGCTAAATTACACAAATCGATATTGCTTATTTATTCAATCAATTTTTATTTTTAGTAAAACGTATTGGTTATTTTTATTGAACCTCCGTCGTATTTAGAGAATATTAGAACAAACTAAAAAATGAATGAGAGAAAAAGTACTTACTTTGATATATTCTTCTAAGTTATGAATTGTAACAGGAATATCCTTTCCCCCTTTTCTCAGCTCGATAGAAGGATGGCCAGGAAGTGTAAAATCTAAGCCAAGATTGTCGATACGACATCCATCAAGAGTCAAGGACTCTAACGACAGATTCAGATCGTGCTCATTTAAACTAGATTTCTCCTCTAGTTTCTTCTTCTGAGAAACAACGCCAACTAATTGTCGAATACTTCTCGCAATCGTCGAGTCCACATCAGCTACATCCGCTAAGCACATGGATTGCTCACTACCCAAAATCCATTTGTACTGTGTTTTGCTCAAAGGTAAATCGATCTGAAAATTTCGTTGTCAAAAGTTAAATTAGTGAATGGAAATTCTCAAAAATTTTTTAGACGATTTAAATCTTAATTTAACAGATCAGTACGGCGAGCGCATATTTCCTCAATAAATTCAGTGAACAGAAACTTAGTTTAGCGCTTCATCATCTCAAAAAATAAATAACGGCAAACAAATTAAAATATTTTCAGAAACTTACCATTCTCGAGTCCATTACAGCTTTAGCCATAAACTTGCCCATGAACTTAAACTTTGACTTGATTTTGGTCACTTGCCCGGCTTTGACAGATTTCCCAATGGGTTTGGGGAAGAGCCCTACACTTGTCTGCACATAGGACTTGGACTTAGCATCTATTTCATCTTCTGCAATTGAATGGTCCAAAGAGGACTCACAATGCCAAAGATCCAGTTCTTTTTTCTGAAGCTCTTGAGATACAAGTGCGTAAAATTCTAAAGTTGGACCCAAGCCCGTTCCTACTTCGTTTTCATACTGGATTTCCAGCAGAGGTCTTGATGAACCAAAATCTTGCATCAATTGCTCTGCATGGTTGAGAATATTATCACGAGATATTGTCCTTTTACGACGATCTAACCGAGGAGTCACACGATCCTATTTCACAAATCATTTCGCATATTAAAGTATTTGCAGTTTTATTAATGACAATTAATATTTTCACAACAAAAACATAGATCAGTACGGCGAGCGCTTATTTCATCAATAAAATCAGCTAACTGAAACTTAGTATAGCGCTTCATCATCTCTAAAAGTATTAAAAACTTGCATAATTACAAATTAATGTGATCTTACCTCTCTTTCTGAACTGTTTAGCTCTGGTACAGCATCGAGAAGACGCTGAAGAGCTCTATCTCTATCAAATGATATGGAATAAAACAGCATTTGACGAGTTTCAAATGGAAACAAGAAGGGACAAGCAACACCGATCTGTTGCAGCCACTGAGGCAAATTTCCAGTCATAATCACAACGGGATCTTGCAACTGACGTTGCGCTTTGGCAGCTACTTTGGTATTAATAAACTCGCTTTGAGGCAATAAAGCAGGTCCAGGAAGAATGGGCCAGTACAAATAACGCCAGAAGCGACATATGGCATGAATCACACGAAGTAGAGCTAACACCGGCAAACTGGGGTCCGAAATTGTCACAGAATCTGGAAGTTTGCCACCTAAATAGGCCAAGTATGGGGGAAGAGGGTCTGGAACCATACCTTCTGAAATACAAAATTATAAACACATATGAGACACAAACCAAGACACAAAAATAAAAACCAATTAAAAAAATAATTTCCTGAAAGTCATTTGAAACTGGAATTACGAAAATCAATAAAAATCGTTTGGGATCCCCAAAAATTATTATTTAAATCAAAAATATTCAGATACCACACAACAACTGAAACAAGAATTTGAAAAGAGAAAAGTCTTACCATTCCATAGAGGATCTTTCTTTGATTTTGAGCTATGTTTAATAGTCGGAGTTTTAGATTTCTTGGAATTTCCCTTGACACTAACGGAAGCACTTGGAAGTGCTCCTTCTTCAGGCACTGGGCGGTAATAAATAGTATGCGTTTGAGCCCAAATTCCAGAAGAGCCTAAAAGTGCTGAAGTAGGATCGAATTCCGCCTCTAGTTCACCACTCTCTCCAGAAGACATTCCATGTTGGCGAATAGCTTGATAGACAGTCATGTTATAAGGTAGTACATGTTCCCCTATCATAAATTGGAGCTTATGACGAGCGGTCCCTTGGGATATCACAACTGCAGCCAGTGTGTCGTCTATATCATCATCACTGGCAAAAAAATAATGCATCATTGTTAATTTACCATCTCATTAAATAAGACTGAATCAACATTCCCAATTTACTACATGATAGTAAAACTTATTTAGAATATTTTGTATAATTCGTAATCAGCTGTTACTGAATATTTCCGAATATTTACAGCCAAATATTTTCATATTATTATGATTATAAAACACTGAATATTTGACATGGGATTATTTATCAAATCGCCCAATTCGGAAAATAAAAATCAAAGCTGAATATTAACTACCCATCTAAAAAGCTACCATCGAATTTACATAAATAAATATTAAAACGCACCTATTATCATCTTCTGAATCTCCGGAATCTCTAGATTCTCTAACACGACCAAATCCTCTAACTATAAGATAGCGTTCGATGGCTTGTACTAAGGCAAGGGGATCGATTTTAACAGGTCCTCCTTTCCATTGACGAAGAGATGTGCAACTTGGATGTCGTTGGAGAACGCACTGAGGATAACAACAAGAACACGATTCATCCATTAGAAAATATCAAAATGTCAATCAATATAAGTTTTCTTATTTATTTAGTTAGTTCTATTGGGCAAATCAATTTCGAGACTTACTTTAAGTTGATGGGTATTGAAGAAACGAAGAGCGGAAGTAGGAGCAGCACGAGCACTACCAGAAGTCGTGGGTAATTCATGGACTTTTACTTGGAACTGTTCTAGTTGTGAGAAACAAGAATTAAGCTTTACAACTAAAGCAGACAAAGCACTTCCACCGCTGGGACTTCCACCGACATATGCGTCTAGTTCTTCGCCGTGGAGAGGATCCAACTGTATCAACAAGCAAAACAAAATCATTGAAAACCAATCCTAATAATTTGAAATAGCGAAACATTTTTTAAAAAAATTTTGAACGTACTGGACAATCTGCAAAAGTGTGGACGAAAGAACGGAGACGAACATCACGGGTTGTGGCATATCCCTCCTGCTCTATTAAAAATCCAAGTAGAGCCCCAATAAGACCAGAGTGATTGACTTCAAATGAAGAAATGTCGGATTCCACTACAACCGTCCGAAGTTCTCGCAATGCCTCCAAAACTTTCGTTTTCTATAACATCAGAGAATTCCAATTATTATTAACTAATAAACCACAAAATAATATCAAAATAAACATTCCCAAGGAGAGGATTTTGTAATATGAAATATGGAGATGAATTTAGTGGCTAATTACCTCACGCAAATTGACAATGATCTCACTAAGTTTTGGTAAAATCCCAATCCCATCAGCACTAGCACCAACAATTCCAGCTACATTAAAAAACTTTCGTTTTCTATAACATCAGAGAATTCCAATTATTATTAACTAATAAACCACAAAATAATATCAAAATAAACATTCCCAAGGAGAGGATTTTGAAATATGAAATATGGAGATGAATTCAGTGGCTAATTACCTCACGCAAATTGACAATGATCTCACTAAGTTTTGGTAAAATCCCAATCCCATCAGCACTAGCACCAACAATTCCAGCTACATTAATATTGTCATTTCCGAAACAATATTTCTGAGCAAATAAATTCGTTTGCTCTTTGAGCCAAGTCTTGACGTGTTCTTTGTAAGAAATAGCCAAGTAGGCATTTGCATTGTGTCTGGAGGCCCCGCCGCTGCTACTAGCACCTGTACTTCCCGAACTGCTGCTATTCCCTCCTGCTCCATGAGATCGTTCAGAATGAGAATTGTTTGCCGAAGATGAATTGTTATTCGCCGAGCTGGAACTGGAAGAGCTTCCTCCACCCCCTCGAGTCCATCTTGACGGGTGGAGACTGGCAAAGAAACTAGATTTACCACTGCCACGTTTTGCAGTGGATGGAGGGACATGTGTGTGAGAACTACTTGCTCCTGCCGTCGTCGATGAAGACGCCCCTCCAGCACTACTATTACTTCCTCCTACAATAACAAAACAATTTCATATTAGCAAATTAAACTAAAATTTAGACAAAAACTTAAACTATTACATTTATCAGTAAAAATGAATATTTTTTTTTAAACCAGAAAATTATTTATCGTATTTAATTAGTTATATGGTTGATAGAAAAATAAATAATATTAAACTAGCAATGCATTTGAAATATTTTGAGATCACATACTTCCAAATAAGTCATGGACCACACAAGGAGCTGCAGCAGCTCCAGCAGTCGAGGCTGTCAAAATTGTAGGATCCTCCTGTCGAACCCGTCTGGAAGTTGATGTTGGTATCGGACGTTTCGATACTCGTTTTCGTTTGAAAGCGTCGCACAAACTGTAAAATAATTATGTAGTTTTAGTCAAACGTCTCTATTTAAATCATTGTTTTTGGTATTATATTATAATCACAAGTTTAAAATTCTTTGCTTATTTGGCAGTTGGTTCTGGTCATATTAACAATAGGAATATTATTAAAAATTCTTACAAATTAAGACAAAAATGGTACATAAAACAGGACAAAAAAGATAATTTATGCGAAATATAATATAGAAAGCCTTTTTTTTAAAAAAGGGTTGCTTACGCTTGAGTATCGTCATTATTCTTCTTATCGTTAACATTTGACGTATGTCCAGATTTAGATCCTGGTAGAGGAGTTCCAGAGGCACTAGGAGTTTCGGAAGAGTCCGATTCCTGATTAAAATTAGATCTGAATTTGACATTATTATTGACAGAAGTAGAGGAGGCAGCAGATGTATTAGAGGAAGTCAATCCAACATGAAGTGGGGCAGTAGCTCCATTTGATCCGAAAACCGCTGCTGCTAAGGCTGACGAAGGCAGACTGACAATCGGGTCCATATTTGTGTTAGCTCCAGCACTTAAAATATTCATGCGTTCTCCGCTTGTGTTTTCACTGCTATTTGTAACGGCAATGGACGTGACGTTAGGAAGGGGCGCTCCAGGTTGTTGCATGAAGAATCCTCCGACACAAAGTCCGTAGGGAGACGGCGGTAAATGAGGAATTGGGAGTGGGAGGTTAACGAGCGGCTGCTGGAGAGTCATGGTTGGAGGGGAAGGAACATTTACCAGAGGAATTTGAATATGTGGGACTCCAGTCAGCAGTGGAATTGCAGAGGAATTATTTCCATGATTGTTTGTATTGCTGCTGGGGATTTGGAGAGTGCTTGAAGCAATCACGCTGCTTCCACTAGAACTGGAAGATCCTCCAGCTGTTGAATTCGATGACGCGGGCATGCCCAATAATGTAGCAATTTCAGACTTAATTGGAGACGGACCAACAACTTCAGAGGAAGAGATTCGAGAAATTTGATGAAACACACCTGGAATTAAAACAGTGTTCAATTAGTAATTAACACCTAAGGAATAATATTATTAACAAGTTAAAAGAAAGATATAATCAAATATAAAAATCCATTCATTTACCTTCACGTCGAAAATGAACAACAAAAATATCATGTAGCTTCTCCATAAATAAACAACTCATCTGGAAGGCCCCAACCACAATCTTGAGATCACTGGAACCAAGCATACTTGCTAAATTATTGGAAACTTGTTGTGGCTTTAATGTCTTTTCCAATGAAGCTGATGGCAAGAAATGGATGATTCGCAAAAGAGTTTTAACACAACTTTGCCTAACAGCCGGTCCAGCTGATGAACTATTTGCTTCACTCAACAGGGCAAACAATGGTCTTAAAAATGACAGGGCGAAGTCTGGATGGCTTTCCAAAAATGTCGATCTCAGATCTGGTCCACATTTGTCTTTTGAGTCTCCTGATTAAAAAATAAAGGCACAAGAAATGAAAAAATGATTCAACAAACAGCAAGCAAAAAAGGTTAAAATTTCAACGATAAAAAAATACCAATAGCCAAAAGTAATTTATAAAATCTACAAATTATTAAAGTTAAAGTATTCAAACCTCCTGATCTTGCATTTAAAAATGGGTTAACTTTTCTTTGCACTGTCCTAGCGGTGCCCGTATCTTCGAAAAGTATTCAAACCTCCTGATCTTGCATTTAAAAATGGGTTAACTTTTCTTTGCACTGTCCTAGCGGTGCCCGTATCTTCATTTATTTGCTGCAATCCCAACAAATCAACAGTGTAAGTACGTCCTTGCATTGAAAGGCTTATTTCGTCTTCGCCCGATTGATGAGCAGCCTAATAAGAAGCATATCAAATTAATGCATTAATATTAACAGCAATGCTATCCAAAACACAAACAAACTTGGAAATTATATGATTACCTCGATAATTTTGGAGTCAAACGGAGAATAGGAATTCCATTGTCCACGGTCATCTCGCCATTGCCATTGAACCGCATCTTGACATGTTAAATGGGGATGGGTCATCATAGTATTTACTGCAAATATACCGTCTTTTGGGAGTTTGGGCATAAGCTCGGCAATTAATGCTACAATTTCTAAAAGTTCTTGTGGATTTCGAGAGACTAATTCCACCTNTGGGTCATCATAGTATTTACTGCAAATATACCGTCTTTTGGGAGTTTGGGCATAAGCTCGGCAATTAATGCTACAATTTCTAAAAGTTCTTGTGGATTTCGAGAGACTAATTCCACCTGATACACCAAAAAACATTTTAAAATTCAGTAAAATTACTTAACTTGATTATCAATTGTTTTTAATTAAAACTTCATCTCACCTCATCAGTGTGGTGATCTGGGCTGACATTTGTGGACCCCAAAAGAAGTGACGATAGCGTGCCCACAATATTTTGCTCTAACAATTTCAAAGCTATACTGGGACAGCGAGCGCATAACTGAGCCAACATCCGTAAGACCAAAATGAAGGTTCCCGTGCTCACGACAGGTGGTGTAACTACCAACTGAAATAGCAAGTCATTCATTTCATTTTGATTCCCACAAAAATTAAAAAGATGCAAATTTATTACAAACTTTTAGAATACGAAGTTCGCAATTCAAATTACAAACGTATTACACTAATTGGAATGTTATTTCCGATCTAAGCTAAATAAAATTACGTGTCAAAATTTAGCATACCAATTGCTGCAGATTAGCGAGCAATTCTGGACTCGCAATTTCCTCCAGGCGTTTCGCATCATTTGTAAAAGAATCCACAAGACGGCTAAAAGCCAAGCAAACACTTTCGACACTCTTTTTGTCCTGTAAAAATAAACAAAATATTCATAAGTATGATAGAGTACAGTTAAGTTAAAACTTATAAATAGAATATGTTAAGTACTATTACACGTAATTAAAATGATAATTAGTTACCTGTTCTGTCAAGCGTGATGCTAAAAACGGCAATGAGTCAGAAACTAGACTAAATTCATCTGCGTGTACACTTTGACAACAGTTGGCAGTGATGGACAATGCGGCTCTTTGCGCAATGATGCTGAAGAAGTCCAAGTAGGTAAGACACGCACTTACACCTCGCTGAAAAGGAAACATTAATATACATCAATGCCAATTTCATTCATCAAGACCTCCAGCAGTGATATTAATCATATAAATTAGGAAATAGAATTACCGCTTGCAAGATTGTCTTGGCATGACGTCTGGACAGCATTTCCAATGCAGTTAAACTTTGTTCTGCCACATCCATACATTGAATAACTTGTAACTTTTCCAAAAAGACGGGTACAGCTTCAGCGACCACAGGAGTGGAGCGTGGAAGAGCTTCCATCATGTACGTCAATGCCCGGCAGGCATGATTCATCATGTCAAAATTATGCTCCATTGACAGTAAAGTTATCAAGGCCGGAACACACTGCTTAACGGGGAAGCCAGCCAAAGTGTCTTCATTACCCATCACCAAAAGCTGGCACATTTCAATTGCTGCCTGTAACTGCTGACCCTCATCACCTACGGCTTGGAGTCCTTGTAACAAATTCTGTGCTCTGGTCACTGTAATTACAAAAATCAACATTGAATAAGCATTGACACTTTTAACTGTCAAAATAAATTAATAAGAATTTCATGGAAATTAATAAATTAACAAGAAAATATTGGACAAAATTATTTTTAAAAGGAAATGAAAAGCGTACCAGTAGAATTGCTCATTCCACGATGAAGTAATTGTTGCATTCGTGGAGCCAGAGATCCGAATAAATGAGGCGGTAAGCCGCGAGCTTCTAAAAGAGCTTGTAAACGACCCATTTCTCCTTCGTCACCTTCAGCCTCACCAGCCAGCATAGCCAGTCCACGGCTAAAGGCAGTAGCGGCTGCAGCGGCGCTGAGTGACCCAGAACTGCTGTTTCCTGTTTCAGAAGATTCGCCCCCACGTGGGGTGGCAGATGACGACGACGAAGCTTGTTGATTTGTAGGCTGACCAGTCGGAGGTTGATTGTTCATTCCTGGCTCACCCGATTTTCCTGTAGAGCTGCCGGAAGGACCCCCGCTTGCTTCTGAAGACGAAGGACCTCCTCCCCGACCGCACCTGCACACAAAACATTTACCAAATTAAATTTAAAAAAAAAATCATTTTTTTTCATACTCATCACACTGACTACTGTGAGACATTTTCAAAACCTTTGTTTGTACTAAGAGAAAGGATCATAATTATGGAATCTCAGAATCTTCCCTCTTTAAATAATTCTTGATCATTGACCTAACCTTTATTTTCAGCATGGCACATTTCAAATCTCAAACACAATGATGCTTTAAACTTTAAACCAGAGAATTACTCGATAAAAATAAAACAATGATTATAATTTACATTGCACACAAACAAATGACAAATATTTAGTTGTAAATACTAATGCTCTCTTTTACTGCGTGTCTAACTGAGATAATTTTGTGTTTACACAGAAAGTTATACCACTATCAACCTTACTCTCATTTCCTACTCTATCCCGTCATAATAAACCACATCACATATCAACAGTAATAACTATAAAATGACTATCTGTGCATTATACAAGTAACACAAGTATTAGCCCAGATCAGTAATACGCATTTTTAATAAAACTCAACACATAAACGTTAGTAAAGTAATAGTAAAAAAGTGAGGCACTGGGATGGACACAAAAATATAGAAACTCTTGTCTCCTAATCTACAATTTCACATAGGACTGATAGAAGGAAAGAACATTAGTCATAAAATAATTATTACATACATTTCCTCCTGCATCATGACGATTAACAAGCTTAAGGCTACAGTACAAAGTTTTCGTTTCGTTAATTGTGTCACACTGATAATAAGATGTACGTATGTATGTTCCTTCACTTTCCTCCTCTTTTTATCTAAAAACTGTCGCTAAAACAAATACTTTTTATTGCCACAGATAAATAAACAGGTTACTACAACTCAGTCGGGCATATATTGATATTTCTATTTACACTGATAAAGCCACAAACAGCCTCGCAATCAAATTCTTCTACTAACTAACTTTTCTGGACACAATATCTGTTGCGGTGAGTGAGATAGAGAACAAGACTAGAATGGACACTCACAACACAACACAACAGAGAGCTTACAACTTAATCCAAATAAAACAACCACAAAACTACAAATGTCATATAGTACTGACGGTTCCTATAATCCAAAAAATAAAAGCCAACTGCAATTCCAAAGCTCTATTAAGTCCTCTTCTCGATAATTCCTTACAAAATCAAATATGAATGACCCTACTCTATGACAAAACTTGTCCTAAGCAATCAAGCAAGCTACCTACCTGCCTAGGTACTTATGGTAAAAATCAAAATACGCATGTAAGTGCAGTAAGACAAATGGGGATTGGCAGAAATAAGGGCAGAATGTAATGCAGTCATATGAATGCTAAATTGACCCCAAAAAACGCTTTGTGTAGCACATAGTAAATAAATACCTATAAATATTACACTTACTATGTAGTACGTACGTACGTGAACTCATCAACAGAACCAACTGATCAACACATGCATACGATTTTACATTATCGACTATCTCGCTCGACTGTAAATGTATCTAAGTTAAACCTCATTCCACAAATGCTAAATGCAATAATCCATTTTTCCCCGAACCTAAAATCTACATAAACAGTACACAGTAGTATTAAAACTAGTAGGTAGCTAAAATGCTAAGCGGATAAATTGACGTGGTCGTGCCGTATCTATTTTGGTTGGTACTATAACAGAATCATCAATATAGTACCTACCTCGCCGCGACCTGGACCCCAGTAGTGCTAGTAATGTAACTATTTACAGTCTAACAAGAAATTGAAATGTAGAATAACTCCCTGTTTACAGTAAACAGATAGCTACAAAAACAATGACATATATTCATATATAAATGTACTTATACCAGAAAAAGAATCAAGATATGGATTTCGTTAGTACTACACGCATATATAGAGATAGACAAAAATTGTCGAATGAATACCTAGGCACAGGGTCACAAAATCTAATAATTTTACAAGGTATAACAATGAAATAAACCCCAAACGAAATAATAAAATCTAATCTAATCTCTAATCTAATTAATCATTGAAATAAAAAGATATACATGTCCAATGCCAATTGTTGGAATACATCCTGAAATTCTTCCAAGTCGTCTTCTCTCATATGGAAATCATAATAATGCTCTTCCTCGTCTTCATAATCCTCTCCACCACGTATTACATAAATAGGTTCATCTTCAACTGAATCACCGTCGTCGGCCCAAATACAGTCATAATCGTTGAAATTCATGATTGCAATGATTTAAAAACGAGAACATTGGTCCTTGGCCAAAACTATTCTTTTCTTTCACTTCAAAGAGTACAATTAATTATTGTATCTGTATAACTCTTAAAATGGGATATGAAAGGAGAGCTAACAAGACGGTAAAATTATTGCCACTTCTTTTGATGTAGTTGAGAGTATTGTCTGTCTGTCTTATCACATAAATAAATCTGTCGCACTTTTAGGATTCTAGAAGGAGATAAACTATGAAGAAGTAGACTTGACGTAGATAGCGAAGAGAAGAGACTTTTGAATTGCCACTTGAATCACAAAAATTCTACTTATAAAAATACGTTGATGTTCCTTGAGTGACCTTGATGAATACGATGAAATGTGCCATGCCAAAATTAACTCGTCATTTGAGAAATCAAACTCTGCTGAATCTGCTCCAGTTTGCAAGTTGCCATGCTTTCCTGCATGGAGCACACAGCTCATTGTTGCATAATAGTAAAAGACTAACTATTTGCATATTGCTACAGAGAGCGCTACATAGAAACATACAGAAACTACATAGAGTACACGACGTCGAGATCCCTAAAGGTCCTTATGTTATGTATGCATAAGGTTGAAAATTCGAAACTACAGGAACCAAAAGCGTTTCAGCCACTATTACATTAACTGGACAGTTCCCCAGATTTAGGAATTAAAGACGACTATCAAAATTGCCGTGTCACATGTTTTTATTATTATTATTATATTTGTCACATGTTTCAAATAAGATTTTCGTCCAGCA
>JABASI010001253.1:0-26765 GCA_019776505.1 Tomocerus nigrus
ATTTCAACAAATAACGTTTAAAAAGATGCAAAGATTGTTAAAATCCTTATTTATTAATCAATATATATCTATGGACACTTTTAATTGCTAAATTATGGTATTCCTCAAAAGCATACTTACGTTAAAACACCCTTTCAATTTGTATTAAAAAGTTGTGTGTAGTTAGACAATCGTAGACATTAAATAAACCATTATAAAACGGATTTAATAAAGAGTAGCATTGGTGTATAACAACGTTGACCTTGACATATCAGCCATATGTACGTACTGCATGTCACTTTGAACAATAATAAAGTGTCCACAAAGTTTTAACAAAATTTTTCGCTCCAATTTTGGCCTGACCTGGAATGGAATGACCTCGTTTACCTCTCCATATTGCCTACATTTTTTCACATGGTAGTTCTTTGGACCTTTGTAGTCCGTGTATAAAATTTGAACTGTGTATCTCAAAGCGTTCTTTAATCAATGTATCTCAATCCGTTCAAAAGTTATCGTGCCCAGGGACAGACAGACAGATACGGCATTCCTATAAAGAGCAGGTACATACCTACTCTGAATAATAGGAAATCTTTTAAATTTTGGGAATTTCGTGATTGTGACAATTTATTTCTCTGAAAACTCAATGCCACAGTATGTGATAAATGAAAAGTAAAAGCAGAAAAGCGACTCTTAAGGGAAAACATTTAAGCTGATGAATTCGGAACACCTATGGCCATTACATTGTGATGCATTAGTATTTCAGCTTTGCATATTTAGGCATAGCTGAACTAACATTCCCTGCAGCCAAGTTTTGCTTTGATCATTTAAAAAGGAAATGCTACACTGGTCAAATATAAATTGTGCAGCGTAGATAAAAGGGAAGTGTTTTGTGCTGCTAGGAAAACTTGTGCCATTTCTTACAAATAATTGGTCTACCAAATAGTAGAGAGCATTAATGATAATGTGTATCTGCAGATCTAATAATAAGAAATGCATTCACCTAAATAGGAGGCATTCGGATGTAGACTTGAATTGAGATATAGTTGAAACAAAGTTGAGTTGACTGCTCAGAAGATGGATGGCTACGTTGAGATATCTGATAGACGAAGCTCTTTCTCTACAAAACTACGAAAAAACTTCAAAAAGAGATACGCCGAGATACACAAACAAACTGAGCAGTCCAATTACTTTTTATGTTCACTCATGTTTGAAGGCTTTCGGATAGCTCTGGCTCTCTGCTGTCCCGATTACAGAATAAAAGGGCAACCAACCAGTTCAGATGAAGTAAAATTCAAAATCAAGTCTTTCTCTCCTGCATTAAAGTTCTTCACCCAATTTAAGCCTCGGACAGAATTCATTTTTTGGTTTCCCTTCTTTGTACGTACATGTTTTTGCCATTGAGAAGCAAAATTCAAAATCAAGTCTTTCTCTCCTGCATTAAAGTTCTTCACCCAATTTAAGCCTCGGACAGAATTCATTTTTTGGTTTCCCTTCTTTGTACGTACATGTTTTTGCCATTGTAATCACTAACCCAGTCCCAGCATTTATTTTCGCTCTACTTATTAACTTCATATTAAACTTTTCACAATAAACTATTATGATATTCTTTCTAAAGGCATAATTAGATAAAATACTTTCTATTTCTCAAAAGGGTCTAGGTATAGCTATAATTTATTATTCTGCTCCGAACTAGACAGAATAGTAAATCAATTATATTTCAGCTGCACGAAAACAAAAAAGAGTAACTATCCAAAATCTTCACCAAAATTCATAGAAATTGCAACAAATGTAAACTGACAATAGTGAAACAGTAGAAAACAGTGGTTCTCCCATGCAAACGTTTTATTAATGTTCTTAGATTCAAGAACGTAGTAAAATATAAATATTGACATCAACTACCATCTGTCAAGTTTTATTAATTCCAAATAATGTAAGAATTTTGAAAATTGTGATTGGCGTCAGAGTGGCATCTACATGAATATCATTGTTTCTAATAAGATAGGCTGAAAAGCAGAATATAAAAATTGAAAAATGGTTTCTTTCATCTGATCTGAAAGAAGAGAAGAGGTACTCGAGTTGAAAAAAGAGTTCTAAATAAAATAGCACTATGACAGATGTAGTACAATTGTGAAAGTTATGACGTAGAGTCCCTAGGAAATATACAGTAAGGTCCTGCTACAATTGCCATTCAATTTTCTGCATGTAAACGCCATTTCATCATTTCAACCTTAAATATGTATAGCAGAAAGTTTTTTTCCAAACGCATTGGAATTTGGATTCATTTTCACTTTTAGCCAAGTTTTAGGAAAGTAGGGTTACTAAAGACGATAATATTTGATTTGCATGGAGAAAATCATATGGCAAGTGATAAAGGAAGAGCACTGTAGAGAGAAATGTACTTGACCTGACAGAAGAAATCCACAAAGCAGGCATTGCATATCTACAGGCACTTAAACACGTTTGGATTTTTCATTTGGCATGGGAGATGCTCTAATCCCACATATCATTTTCCACGGCAGAATGTAAAAGTTAAGAGAGCGACCTTGGATTCTGACCTAAGGTACTAAATTGGCTGAGCAATATTCATTGTGAGCGTGGAAGTTTAGAAAGGCAGTGGACGGAGCGTGCATACTAAATGAGGAACATAAGTAAAGTTCCAAGTTCATTGATTTGCTGCTTTTTAAAGTGTGCTTATCAAAGGGCGTAATTGGAAGATTTAGCTTTGTGGGAGTGGGCTATGGATGTATGGATGTGACTGAAGAGTTATATTTAGTATCAGATGTCTGGCTATGGGAAAAAGTTGAGTGAGGATGCTTTGATAGAGTTTATTTCGGAATGGCTGGGTGGAGACTGACGTCAGTTAGTGTAACATGATAGATAACAATATGCAATCCAATGAAGTTGCATAATAATATTCTATTCAGCGGGATGTGGAGGCAGAGCTGAAACTATCGCATTCATTATGTTAAAAGTAATTCCTCTTCTTTATGGTGAAAGTAAGCTTACGGATTGCGGTTCGGATAATTTTCTTCCTCCTCGTATATTCTATTAAGGCCTGTCTATATCCTGGCACAGATAATAGCCCCAGTGATGTGCTCTAGTTGTGAACTGCTGAGAAATACAAAGAGACGTGGATGTAAGCTCCAGGATTGCTCTTCTTAAGCACATAAATCAACAAATAGCTCTCATCTCGCCCAGTTTTCAAACCGCATTTGCGGCTTTCAGATTTGAAGCCTTGAAAGAAGAGCATGGGATCCTTAATACGTTATTTTCTTGCTTCAAAAGAGAAATGTTATTTTAGTTTCAGTTTACGTGGCCGTGCCGTGGCCCTCTCTCACAATCCCAACTATTTTCACATATTAAATCCTCGTTTTCTTCCATGCTCCATTTTACTTGGCCGCATAGAATTCTCTTGGACACAGGACATGCGAAACGAGTCATAATATTATTTTCTTGTCTAGGATAATTAGTAGCTCTGGCTCTACACATGTATACTACTCTGTATACTACTATAATGGGAAGCCTTTGAAGCACTGCAGATACGAATGCGATGGAATTACAAACAGAATCATAATTCATATCAATAATATTTACTTACACCTACATAACTATACTAGAAGGACATATAAATAAAGGGTGTTTGTGTATACAATAGAATTTTAATAGGAGACACAAATGCTAGATGCGTCTCTTTTTTAGAGCCCGTAGGTAATATCAATTTTGAAAATGTAGCTACACTTGTCCTTGTTCGCACTCCGCCCTCTTGCCGTCTCAACAGACGATAAATAGCATTAGAGGAGTGGAGAAAACATCATTTTTCATTAATATATTCATCTGAATTCATTTCCCCAGAGTGTCCCATTTAAAATCCTTGGTGGTTTCACTTTTGTAACTCAATCCTGGAATCATGCAATGCATGGAGTCGCATGGAGTCCAACTCGAGCCGGGCAGAATAGTTTTCGTTGAAAATAATCGCCGTTTACAAGAGCTGAGCACCGTGCAGTAATTGTAAGAAGGGCATTTCTAAATGCTTTCACTCCAAATCCTTACACTGCCTAGGCACAATCGTCGTGAATTGTTAATTTAGTGCCAGTGTAATTTTATGCGGTGGTAAGTTGTAATGTAACATGATAACCGTGAGAGGTACAAGCAGATACCTTACACACACAGTTGTTGAATTGAAATACAAACTTTCTATTTAGTCAAACGAAATCAGAAACGAAGAAATTCTCCCCTCAGCCATGTACTTAGCTCTACACTACAAACTATCCCTACTTCTATCTTCTATTCCCAAGGATTCTGGGACATTCTTTCTCCTGAGACACTATTTCTCACGGAGTGTCTATCCTTTAGACAGTGTATCTCCTAACGTGTTGCCTCTTTGCCTTGCTGCAGTGCAGGCGCTTAGTACAGACAGGCACTCGCACTCTCTTCTGTATTAATACTTGGGTGATTGTGTATAGTATTATGTATTTGTCGTATAGATAATCTACATACACAAAGAGAAGTAGTATAGTAATTAAAATCTACGTCTAAGACCATCATATCTTATCTACTAATTTATATCAATGAATCCTACCTTAAATAATATATTATTATGTTCATCATATACACCTGCAAATACCTATTGGAATTATTACAGTCACACCTTCATTGTAGTTTTAATTAGCCTTTTTGTATATAAGGAAGTGAATATGATGCCTATTATTCGTAATTCCAATGGTAATATACACACACAATACGCAATACTATACACTATACACAATCACACAAGTATAGTATATAGATAATACAGAAGAGAGTGCGAGTGCCTGTCTGTACTAAGCGCCTGCAATGCAGCAAGGCAAAGAGGCAACACGTTAGGAGATACACAGTCTGAAGGGATAGACACTCCGTGGGAAATAGTATCTCAGGAGAAGGAATGTCCCTTTACCATTCCCAAGTAGTAATACTCAAGCCTCTTCCCTCCACACAACACAACAACAACAGCTCTAAATAAATACAGCGTCCTACAGTATACAAGCTTAGATTTGGAACACAACCGTTGTCCATGCACTTAGGCAGCTACTTAAGGCCGCCTAACACTCCTCCTAACTATAATACATGCATACTTGTGTACAACCAAACAATGGAGCCAGTTTTCTCTTTTCCTGTTACTCTCTCTCTCTCTCTCTCTCTCTTTCTCTCTCTCTGTTATGTATCCCTCGTTTACTCTCCAATTGGCCTCAACAATTTTAGAAGCTCATTTTACATTTGCACTGCAACATTGAAATAGAGGCCAAAAGGGATTCTGAAGAGGCTTTAAGTACCTACAAGTACTAGCTCTTGTATAATTACTACGAAAGTGACATTCTTAAAATAAACTGCGGATGTAACAGAAAGAGCAACATTATTTTTCTAATACCATTAGAAACTAAAACTAAAATTCTGCCGAGTGAAAATATTTAAACGAAAGATTCATAACCCATCTTTTACATAAAATATACAATCAAGTAATAT
Organism: Tomocerus nigrus; assembly: GCA_019776505.1. NCBI lineage: Eukaryota > Metazoa > Arthropoda > Collembola > Entomobryomorpha > Tomoceridae > Tomocerus > Tomocerus nigrus. The sequence goes on from JABASI010001253.1 coordinate 5,479, forward strand.
TTTTCATGAGTAGACGCTACAGAAAATGCATTTGCATTCGGCACTTACTACACAGATCATACTCAAAAAAGAATAAATATACATCAAACATACCATTTAAAAGTAGAGTGTAAATGGTTCATTTATAAATAAGTTCATGTGATTTCCTGCTATAGTTTCTATTAAAGTGTGATCAGATATTATGCGGCATAATTTTTAATGTTCACTAAAATGAAGATATTCATATTTGAAATTTACATAGCATAACCATTGAAAAGAGTAATGACAGCAAAATGTTAATTTAATTTCGACGACGAAAAAAATTTGTTCAAAGATTTAAATTATTAATTATTTAAAGTAGATTGACAGATGATTGAATTCCTTTGAAGATTTTAATTCACCCAATGATAGATAGTGACCGGACGTATACCTAAGAGTGCATAATGTATATTTTATTTATGCTTAGCATTTTAAGCAAATCGACATTGCATTGTATCTTTAGTATAAGAAGGGGATTTTGAGAGAAAGTCGAGTTTGTGGGTTTCTTGTGATAATAATATGGTGTTTGGGTGTGCATTATAGATATGAATTGGAAGTGGCTAAATGCGATAGTCAGATTCAGAGGACAGGAGACAGAAAGAAGAGAGAGAGCTATGAAAGAGAAAGGCAGAAAAGTGAAAGATAGGAAAAGGAAAGTTTGCTAAACAGTTGAGAAGTTGACTGGAAGACTGTAGTTGGGCTCACTCAACTTAGTTCACAATCAGCGAGTTGAACTGAATGAGCATAGGGAGAGAGAGAGAGAGAGAGAGAAAGCGAGGGAAAGGGAAATTGGGCTGTACACGAACTAAATAGGGAGGGAAAGTGTAGAATTAGCTATAGTGAATAAGAGGACATTAGAGGGGAGCAGCATTGAGAAGACAAGCGACAAGGAAACTTATCATGCATGGCAGACAACTGTTAATAATGCATATAATAAGTAAGAAGTAGAAACTCCAATACATGGAACAAGAGCAACCAGCTACACAATGTGAAACTATAGCCGCCACCAAGAACAGTGCACTACTCCTAATACAAATTCGACTACAGAAATAAGGATGCCACTGCTGACAATGAATATTATGTACAGGGTTCATCAAAATTACCTTGTCAACGACTTTCTCCATGTAAATTTCATATTTATACAATAAATAATTCCACGAAAATTTTTTCCACGCTTTTGCAAGAAAATAAACTTTCACCACTTTCACTTTTCGAGTGAAAGTGGCTGGAAAAGGCGTGAAATAACTTCAGGAACCTATTTAGCATGAAAATATAAAATTAAATTTACATGGTGAAAGTGGTGGGGATATGGCAAGTTAGTTTTGGCGGACCCTGTAGACAAGAGTGCACACAGAGACAGACAGACAGACTGAGAGGCTGTAGTCATTACCACTGCTACAGTTGCAGTTATTACGTTGGGTAACTATTTACTCATTGTATTTAAGGAAAACTGAAGATTACTAACTAGCTGGAGCCTTGCTTTGAGAAAGCCTTGTCTGTTCTATCTAAGTAGTCGGTGAGGAACTCTTTTAGTAGTCTGCCTCCTGTCGACCTTAATATCTGCACTATTTAGAGACTCCACTTCTCGCCTAATGCAGCCATCGTGTACAAGGTAAGCGACCAATTATAAATTTAAGACTCCAAATCTCCGTCTTACATTCGTTTAGCTCCCTAAATGGAAATTACATATACATTAGAATAGTCTAGACTCCTTAAAGTACTTGCCAATTGTAGCCAGCTATATCCTCATTATCATATTATAGTCATAGTATAGTATCCATCATTTCTGTAGACAAGTAGCTAACCTACATTCCAACATACACCTCTCATTTCATTCATGAACTCTTACAAAACTTAAACAAAAAAAAACTACTAAAACTAGTAAAAACAAAAAAGAACGGAGAAAGTCTCCAAGTTATACTCCTTATTAAAAATTATGGAACTAAACCACAATTAGAATTTTAAAACGAAACGGATAATTTGCACAATGTACATAGCTACAATAAGATAATTTATTCGGGGACAAGTAGGCAGAATAATAGATAGCTCACTATTTGCAATTAAAAGGCTTATCCATTAATGCTCTTTATTCCTTTTAGCTATTTTCGGTTGCTAAGCATTTGTAAGAAGCTATACGTATGTGTACAAAGGGATCGAAATAGGAAACGGAAGAAAACAAACATAGGTAAAAGGTCCTGTTAGTCTGTGAGGAATAAGAAGAGGACGTGAATTATGCAAAGGAGGAAGATGTGGCGAGAGAGAAAGGAGAGAGTTCTCGGAATAGCAGGAGAGACTTAGATTATGGATCAGGGAAGGGAAGGCCAGAGAATAGTATCACTGACATAGTAAAGGCTTTGATTGGATTCCTTCCCTTGCGAATGTTTGCGGTTGGTTGAGGCGGCAGGGACTGTGTGGCAGGGAGCACGTTGTTCCCTCTCTCAAGTCACATACGTACGGAAGAGGCAATATGTTAAATTCAAATTATGTGACTATGACAAGAAAACAAACGTATCAAAATGAAATGTACTTTGCTCGCTCCAGTTTTCATCTTGCTAGCTGGCTGGGATATTAGTGTGCAAGTAAGTAGGTGGCTCGACTACTATGCCAGGCACTTTCTTCTACATCTGTAGACACTGCCTAACAATAAATATTATTGTACTTAGCCGCTGATATTTACTTTGTCCTCATTATATTATATACATAGTCTCACTCTGTATGTATATATCCATTTATTTATTTATAGTTGTTACCTAGAGTAGGGATTTGTAGGTAGGTAGCTATCTCTGCATAATGTCTAGCCAAGAAGCAATAATGTCCAGGGTTGGCATGCAAAAAAGTTAATAAAAAAATTAATAGGCAAAATTATTGAAATATTTCAATCCCAATTTTAGTGAAAAGTGAAATCATTGAAATAAATCTAGGCTACATCGCATTTAATTCTCTTTTCAAGGGAAATAAATTGAAATTATCGAAATTAATTTCATTTGTTTCTATTTATTTCAATTTATTTCACCTGCGGCTTGAAATAAATAGTAGGTCGACAAATGTATTTAAATTTTTTTGATTTAATTTCAGTTATTTCAGTTATTTCACATTTCATGACAAAATCGTTAAAAAGTGAAATAAATGCCAACCCTGAGAATGTGCATCTCGACTAATGGGTAGCCTACTAGGAGTGGGATATTATGAGGGCATATTATTGTTTTGCTATGGATGATACTAGATTATAATGATAGTTATAATAATATAGAGAAAGTCATTGTAGTAGAGCGAATGCCATTTACGTAGCTATTCCTTAGGTAATAGATATTCGAGGGCCTATTAGCATGCATATTATGCCTACGTACTGCTAGAAGATAGCAGAATTGTCTTGCAAAGTGTCACGTGCTATTATTTTGTGAGCATAGGGAGATATGGTGTGCCCCTCTGCCCGCACTCCACTGTGTACTTTCTATTTCTCTCAGCTCAGTCGATTTTGCATGGGATGAAACCTCCACGGACATAAATGGGAATGTGACTCTATTCGACGGTTTCACTTACCACGAAAGTTTTGTCTTGGTTGGTTTATTGTCCGTGAGCTAGGGCACTAGGAATGAAGGGAAGGAGAAAGTGAGAGAAAGTAGAAAGAAAGGAGAAGCCCTCCACTCAAACTCTCCGACACATAGATAGAGAATGCGAAGAGAAAGTCTTGATACGAAAAGAAAGTAAGGCAGAGAGGGAGAGAGTCGACAACTTGCTACTTTCACATTCGCAGTGCATAGCAATCCTTTCCTTTGCATCTATTTCATTTCGCATCGTTTTGAATTTGATCGATTAGAGTCATGCATGAGGAAAACAAATCATTCCCCAAACATTCATTCTCAATTTCATGCATTTACTTAGCAGGGCTTTTAAAGCGTGTCAGCCACCCGACTCAACTCCAGCTCCCGCTATAACTAAGCCAATTCAAGAAAACAGTGACAATCCATTGAGAGATGAAGAAGGTGCGAGGAAGTTAGCCACAGAAACACACATGCCACTTTCTCCGTCAACACTTCAACTTACTTTCTTCTTGCATTTTCGACCTACTTACATATTACGCGTATGCAATGTAATTCTCTCTATATGTACTACATAGGTAGATGCATGACTTAGAAATCCAGAGCCAAAATCCGAAAAAGAAAGTAGCAGGGCATAACTCTGGTTAGCCACAGAAAGAGAAAGAGACAGAGACAGAGAAAGTATTCCCTCAACATATCACTAGTCTGACTCAAGTCAACTGAATCTGATTTCAAACAGAATCCAGTTTAATCCTAATCCTATCTGCATTGCTACCTTTAGTTGCCTGCTGATTGAGAAATAGCTAGCTACGTGACGTCAACCACTCCCTCTCCTCCTCAAAATAACAGACTCCGCAACTCACTCAAATTCTGCTTAGGAAGAGTCAAAAGGAAAAATGGAAATGTGCACCAAGTCGGAACATCTTATGCAGACGGATATGTCACATCACATCCCTCTGCATCTCTATCTTGTGAATATCTCAAAAAATGGAGAAAGGACGTCCCTACCTTAACCAATATCTTCTCTGTGTCTGTGTACAGACAAATAAGCCAATGCATTAGCCTAACCCACATTTTTCTTCCGATGGGCTACATTTATGCATGTCCCGTGTAGTAGTCACCTTCATCTATCTCTCTCTCTCTCTCTCTCTCTCTCTCTCTCTCTCTCCATTAACAATGTAGAGACTCCAGACGCTGTAGCTCAACTGGAAAGTTGCAAACCTAAATACTCTAGTCACTCTAATCTTATCTGTTTCTTTCCATTCCTTGAGTCTTGACATCTCTCTAATATCCTTCTACCTAAATGAATTTCCTCTAATGCAATATATTATAACAAATAACAGAATAACACACACAAGTCATCTCCAACATAACTCACACTTTCTCCATCCACAAAGAAACTGCATTAGCATTATATTTACTCTTCCTAATATGTCACTTTCCCAGAGCTTTCTAACTCTTTCTACAATTACTACACATAGATTCTATGGCCCCAAAATTACAATACTCCATTATACTCCCCTTTTCATCTTTTTGACATTTCTTACTGAATTCATGTTTGCGCAGTTTCTTCTACGCTAACCTAAAATTACTACTTAGCTACATATTAAAGTACCTACACCTACCCACTAGGGAGAAAGCTAAAGGTCGTAGTCTACTCCTTTTCTAATCACTTCTCTCCCAACTTGTTTACATTTCTCCCGGCCACACTAATTGCTATTTTCACTTATTTTCAAGCTACAAGTTTTCTATGGTGGAATATTTTACCTAAAATATAAACCTGGCTTGTAACTTTCATAGAATCACAGCAAAATAATTCAGAGGCATATTTATTTAAGAAATTGTCATTAACTGTCACATCTAAAATTTGTAACACTGACATAGAAAATAATGCGCAAGAGCCAATGGTCAGAATCCTAGAACCAAAAAACAATAAATAAATGGTACCTATGTTTTAGTTAAGAGATTGACAATTTAGGGCTAGAAACGGAAAAATCAAAGCAAACTCCTGAAAATTATATTATTTTGTAATTAAAAAAATGATTATTTTAATTCTTTAACATTTTAATTTACTCCATGACATTATTTCCATCTAAAAACCATTTCATTTTTTATCCCTTAGAAAGGTTTTAACATTTTGTTACGTATAGGTATAGCATAGTAGTGACTACTTATTCTAAAAATAGACTGTTTTTCGTACAGTTGTATAAATCCTCCATTGAGGAAGATAATATTTATGTACGTTCCATGTTATAAATTTTTCCATTTATAAATCTGTCTTGGCAAGCACTTAGACATTAGACAGTACAGTTACATACAAATAATTCAAAGGCGTACAAAGTTTTACATGTATGCACGGATCCATTTGCATTTGCATAATTCATTTGGCATCAGTACCTAGATTTACATTAGATGGAAGTTCAGCAAGAACACTCAGCGTAATGCATTATTTGCAGAGAGAAGTTTGTTTGAGAAAGTGCATGTCTTCTGTTACCAAAGAGTAATTGTACTTTTAGTCTATTCCATTTAGTACAGACACTAATGATTAGTATACAAGAAAGAACATTGCAAGGCCATCAACTAAGCACTATTGTTAATTAAAATGAAGAGACTATTGAAACAGTGTTCAAGAGAAAGATCTTTTGAATTATCAGAATGAGCGTACGGCATTCACAAAAACATTTTTCATTTAGCACAAATAAAAAAAATGTCATACTATCCAACTAAGGTAACCCGATACTTTGAATTGTAAAAATTTTAAAAAAGGTTAATAGTTAAATAAACACATAAAGAAAAATATAATTATTACATTTTTTTGCAATCGGAATTGGATATAATATAAAGTAATGGAAATGAAAGAGTGCTGTTGGAGTTGGCCACAGTTTGAGTTTCCGGAGGAATGTCAGCCAAAAGGTAAAATGACAACGGTAATTTGATTGCATTCTAAAGATTTTGGCGAAATTTCCTCCAGTACCAAGTGTGTGCATTTTCTTTCTTCGGATCATAAAATAGCCGTGAGTAGTAAGTAGCTCTAGGCATCTGAATGTGAAAGGAAAGAAAGGTTTTCCCCATCCCAAAACATTTCGTTAGAGTTCTGTGCTGATATTTGATGGTAGCGAGGTTTAAATTTGTCCAAATGGCTCTGTTACGGCATTAAACTTTACGTAATGATCAAAATAGTTATCTAAGTAATTATCTTTAAGTTTTTATAGCCGGTGCACGGAGCCATTTAAAGGAATTAGATGGAAGAGAGAAGAAGGATTCATTTCAGGAGCTCTAGCTTACTGAGTCATGTCATTTTTATGAGTGATAATTAAATCTCAGTTATGATTTCCCATATCATGGTTGAAATATATGGACAGTATATAGTGCTATGTATTAATAATATGGGATTTATAGGCAGGTAGGTCCTAACTATGTGCTAATACTTGAATGGGAGTTCTGGGATGCAAAGCTGAGAGAAATGGACTTAGTTTGTTAGCCATTAAAAATGTGCGTATAACTTTTGTCATTTCAGTTCCATGGAGTAATAATTGGATTCGGAGTGTCCAAACAATAGAGTAGCTCTATAGTAAGTAAATATAGTAAGAAGAAGTAAGGGTGCATATTATATAGCTCTCGTGCCTCGGAGAACATGAACATAACTAAGGTAGCCGTCAGTGTAGGTCAAGTCGGAAGAATGTAAGAGGACAGTTATGCACTCACTCACTTTCTCCTTCCCTATCACCCAGTTCTGTCGATTTTCTTGTGTAGTAAGTTACGAAGCGTAACCTTCTGGCTTAATGTGATGTATGAAGAATGACGGAAGTGTGTAGTGGCGTTGGGGAGACTGGATTTGGAGAAAGAGGGAAGGAGAGAGAGAGAGAGAGAGATCGGAATTCTATAGGAAGCTCATCGAGCCCTGTAAGCCCTCTAATAATAATATAAAGTTATTGGAGCTTTTATGTTGGCTTCCGTCGAAGCAGACTCCTTTTTTCTCCTTTAGCTCACAAACTGCACCACATGCTTTTGCTTGTCTCTCTCTCTTCTATAATATATTAGCTAGGTAGCTACTATATAGGTAACCAGGTACGTAGTAGTATAATATATGGAGTAGCCTTATATAAGTTAAGGGCCACTAACTACTCCCTAGCTCTTCCTTTTACAGTTAACCAGCACAAGTTATCTACTGCTGGGTAGCTACATATGTATTAGCTCAACTACTATTAGCTACTTTCACCGTGCACTTTCTCCGACTCTATTTTCTATCTATCCCCTGCACTTAAGTAGTTAGAATATAATATCTATCGCATCCTTAATCCACACTGTGTGCTGCAGCACAGCATAGTACGTATGTTGTAGTAGGATAGGCCGTCATTCTCCCATTCCTATCCTCCGTGCAAATTTTAGTTTTTTGTGCCAAGAATCTCATAAGATGAGAAAACTGGAGCATAGAGCACCTCGCACACATACACACACGAGAAATACACTTCCAGTCAAAGTCAAAAGTCAAGTCAAGTCATGTGAACTCAATTCGAATACTTTCTTCTTCCTATTTTACTTTTTAACAAAGAATCCTTTCACCTAAAATCCTCTACTGAATTCGCTAGAAGAGGATGAAGAGCATCTTCTTTTCCTATCCCTGTCGTAATATCTAAAGACACGAGAGAGCAAATACTTTAGCACCTTCCTATATATATACTCTTACAATTAGTGCATTAATATTAAAGTTACACAGGGCATTACTAATGAACACATTCCAATCTGAAGAGAGAAAAAAATCCTTATACTTACTACTACGACATTTGCTCCTCTAGACGAAAGTTTCCGCTTAGTCATTTATACCTTGTCCTAGTGCTTAGCATTTGTAAGTGCAGTCTCAGAATTAAATATAACAGACGTATACCTACTACTTATAGGATAAGGAGTAATATAGGTTCCTTAATAAATATCTTCGCCGATGTAGGTTAACTCGCAAACTACGCAACCAATTGTAGTTCGTATGTAGATTAGGATTAGTCCTGCTTCGCAAATGTAAATCTAAAACTAAGTAGAAATGGAATGGGGAAAAGCAATTAATTTCCCTATCCTTCTCTTCAATATAATCACTTTTATTTCTATCTATACTATTAGTAACTACACAACTTATCTCTCCAATCGTCTCAACTCTTTCACTATATAGGCAGCCTAATAATACAATGTCCTTATAAAAAAGCTCAACTAATTCTAGTCTTACTTTTCTTTTTGTTTTTTTCACCCTATCCTGAGCTTTGAGTTTTGAGAAGACTTTCTTTTACTTTCACCTAAAATGACAATAGTCAAAAAGACAGGAATTTTACTACTTTTCTCTTTCTCGCTAGCTACTACAATCATCATAAGTAATTAGACACTAGGATATAGTGAGCACTTTTTCAATTAATACTACTAGAAAAATATTTCTGTGCATATTTGTTAAAATATTGAAAAGGAAGATTTTTAGTAGTTATTAAATGACTTGTATTATTGTAGATGCGAACTACTCCACATTTCTATTAGTAATAAGCACGTAGTCGAAATTTGGAGGCTTTAAAGCCTTCCCTGTCAATACTTTGGGGGATTAGGAATTTTCTCGCAATTCAAGTGCAAAGTAAAACCATGGGTTGACTAATTGAAATTACAACATGGCAGAGTGAACACTCGAGAGCTTTCTGATAATGGCTAATGTAGTGAGTGGTGGAGAGATCTAGTGCAAGGTAATGTAATACTGTAAGCTGAGTGAGCTGAAAACGACTGGAGAGTAAACATGAGCGAGCTAAAAGGATATCTCAGATTATTTTCCGTACCAGAACAACTTAGCGTCCTTGCACATTGAACAGAATTGTCAGATATAGGGCAACTGTCTCCGCTGCACTTTCTCTTTATTAGCCAATGCTATATATAGTTACATGTACAAATACAGATATAGCAAGGTATTAGGTAGGTCCACATCACATATCCAATTCCCTCTCATCGAGAAACTGGCCAGCCCGTGTAGCTACTACGAACAGAAATTAATTAAATGACTCTGTACTTGTACTAGTAGATGTGGTTAGATTCCTGTCAAAATATACTTAGCTACTTTCTCCCATAAGTTAGAAAGGTAGATTGTTTTTAGCATGCATTGTTTTGTTAAGTAATTAATACATAAAACAATAATATTATCGAAAGTTATTTGATATTCCGAGAGAGAGAGTAAATCAAATACGCAGAAAAGGAAATCATGTCAATGCTCAGTAAACAAAGAATCTACTTGGAAAATAATATCTAAGATTTCTACTTCGGCGAAAGAAATTCTGACAAATATTTAAACAGAATTTTAATATGATAAAATAGATGATTGAGAAAAAGTTATTTGTTTGTGCTACACTCGAGCAAGTTGAGAGTGAAGAAGGAGGACATTCATTTATTTTGCCGTTCATTTCAAGCACACATGACATGCTATAGCAAATACCCGGTGTACATTTATATAAGAAAGAAGTTTCTGACTCGCTCTAGTAATCTATTAGGTTAGAAGAGTTGCAGCTCATGTGCTAGTTTTATAGTGCAGGCTCTTGTCTTTTGCGTTGCTCGTTTATTTTTTATTTTTAGGAGGAGTATTTCGTATTTCCTTTCACCACTTGACTTTCTCTTACGTTATTAGTTGTTATCGCATTACCCAATGTCAGATTACAGCCCATTAAATGATGCTGTCGTATATGAAGCTGGAGTGTGGTATTAGCCAACATCGCTTTCCCCTCATTTTCCCAAAAGAATTTCGGATATTATGGAGAAGCAAAGGATGAGGGTTGACTGAAAAATGTAGGTAGCCTAGATCTCAGAAAGAAAATTAAATTTCATGTGGTCAATGAGGAAGCCCTTTTAAAATAATGGGAAAATGTTTTCAGAATTTTTCTGCAAAGAGATAATATTCTCCGTAGTAAAAGGTTATCTCTAGCTGCGGTCTACAGAAAGCAAACAAGCAAGGAAGAAGTGGGGAGGAAGGAAGGTACATGACATCACATAAATTGAATCTTGGATCTTCTACTATCCACTTTCATATTAAACTCAAGTACATTAAGGATGTTTACACAAAGTACAATAGTGCAGATAATATTTGTTATGTAGGGGATGTTTCCCAAAAATTCATCGAATACTTTAACTATACGGATCTATGTACTTCCTAGGCAATATTCTCGTGTTATGCCAGTAGGTGCCTTAGTAAACATAAATATCTTTCCTCATCTGTCTATAGCCATCGACAACAGTAGTCTTAGAATGAAAAGTGGAGCTAAGGCGGCACATCTCCTATTACTTACATTCCACAGGCAAACACACGGATCAAAACAAAGTTCAATCGAAGAAAAACACTCCACAATCTTCCACCTATTTCTTTTTCCATTATTTTTAATGTTCAAACTGTTCTTTTAGAATCTATTGACAGTTTTTAATGGCCAGTAGTAGCATTCCCTCTAACATCGCATAGGATCAAATCTTCAAAACGCAACCTTTTCATCACAAACCTTTGCAAGCAGATAACTTTTTAAAATATTAAACTTCCTTTGAGAAAAGAATCCTACTGCGACGATGTACCATTTCAGAAATAGAGCTCATCATTTTTAATAACTATATCTATACAGAAAACTATAAGAATTATTACTATGCACAGATAATCATTCTTTTGATACTCAACTTATTTCGCACATCTCTGAAGAATGAAGAAGAAAGAAAAGAAGGAGACATCGAACCGACACTCAAAATAATATTCAAAATGGCATTTATATTCTCTATCCCAAGTAGCATAATAATAATCATCAAAGATTCATTCCTATTAGTATTTCTATTCATTGTTCCTCAGAAATTACATTGTCCTCAAAGTTTACTATATGACTGATTCAAAAAAACATTTATGCACAAAATTACAATACAATGTCTCTTGTCACCTTGTCTATTTAATTGAAATAACATTTCAAATGGAAGGAAACAAGATTTGTGAAGTGAGCAGGAGCGTAATAGGAAAAACATGTAAAACAATTTTCATATTAAAATGTTGTAGGTATGTACAGATATATAGTAGGAAGGAAGAGATGTAGGACATAATGAGAGGAGTGGGAAAGGAAACTGATATTCTATGTCCCTTATTGTAGTTAAAAGGAGCTGAAATATCCTGTAGACAGTGATAAAAAATGAGTGGTGTAAAGAGGGGAGATAGAAACTAGTAAAAAAGCAAGTGATAGAGAAACTGGTAGGATGAGTAGAGGAAAAGAGAGAAAACGAGGATGAGCACACAGCTAGTTGCTATTTAGTAGCCGAGGATATTATTATAGTACACTTAAAGGTATATAGCCTCGTATTAGTTGTATAATATTCGTCGGTAGCCGGTTGGCATTAGGTAGGTAGGGACGTAGTGCAGGGAGTAAATAGAAAATAGGGAAGAGAGTGTGGAGAAAGGACAGTCGTCGTCGTCGTTGGGAATGGTGAAAGTAGTGAGGAAGAGAATGGGAAACGGCGGGTGGGTGGTCTGCTCTCGTGGGTCATGGTGGGCTGAAATGGCTACAGAGACTGATGACAACTCGGAAGGGCCACCACAAGAGATTTGCCGAGGTGCAAAGAATGATCCTTAATGGTCGCTGGCTCTTCTTCATGAATTCATTTCAACATTTCAAATCATCTCTTTTCCCTGACATCACCTAATCCTATCTCCTATCATTTATGTCCTATTTCTTCCATTTCATCTCATTGAGAATGAGAAAAGGGGCAAAATGCTCTTCTCCTCACTTTCCTTTCTCCACCAGGGAAACTATTACTACTTTCTCTTAGAGCCCGATCTCCCCATGCATCTACTCCCTTTCTCTTAACACTTCCTATTCTCATACACTTATTATGCCCTACTGTATAGAGTTAGAGAGAGAGAGAGAGAGCACACTGCAACTGCAATCTCTACGCCCTGGCCCCATACAGATATTAATAGATCCACTATGACAATGTAGCAGCTACCTACAATAATGCACACAGCAAGATGGAATCTAATATCTGAGCATACGCGCCCATTTCACTCCCTACCTAACGAAATATTATGAATTTTCATACAAGAGAATGTTGAGAGAGAGAGAGAGAGGTGACTATGCCGTCATCCTCTTCTTCTATTTTCTTCTTCCCCCGCTCTGCTCATCATCTTATGAGCCGAGCTGAGGCCGGCCAGGCAGTCCCATCCCATTTTCAACACGATGCAATGCAATGGTTATGTCATAGCCGCCTGTATCACTAACGATAACAAGTAACTCGTTTCGGCTATGGCCCTTCAGCCAACAACGCTCTAAAATCCTCAGCTTTTAGCCTATAAATATTTGTTGCCATATAGTGCAGTCATTTCTACACTATTCTATTTACTCATCCTATCTACTTCTACATAGAAACCTTTACCTAATAAACCATACAGCAGACGTTGCTATAACCTCACCCAAAAGAACCTTTCCTGAGGGACTCTTCAAAAATCTTGTTCGCTACTAAAATCTCCTCCTTAAATTTATGAAATTAACTTTGCAAATCTGTCAAATGATTTAATATCCTTAAAATTATGACAAAAGCATGTTTTTTAGAAATGAAATATTCTATGATGACTAGCAATTGTGAAATTTTGCAATAAAAATTAAATTCTTTTGAATTTAATTATAATTTCTGAATTTTGGATTGAAATAAGCTAGAATCTACACTCAGAAAAATGAAATGGGAAACCAGCAAGGGAAGATGTAACTTCCCTTTATATAGGGAAAGTACCAGAATTTCCTTCATTTCCAGGGGGAAAATTTATACTAGTGCTTATGGAAAAGCAATTATCCCTCTTTAGGGGCAAAGTTAGCGCGCATAGAAGAAAAACAACTGTGCCCTTTATTGAGGAAACATTCCCCTTAATTGGCAAAAAATACCCTTCAGAAAGGGAGCCTAGAAATAAAAGTACATGCAGGCTTAGCAGCAGGGGAAGTAGGACGTAGTACTCTCGGTTCTAGCATGAAGGCGTAGTGGCATAGAGGGTAGGGATAGTACTCTCGGTTCTAGCATGAAGGCGTAGTGGCATAGAGGGTAAGGCGTGCGGTTTGTATAAGGGAGATAACAGTACGTACAGTGGCAGAGCACGAGTTCGGAAGCCGGCGCTGGCTTTAATTTTTTCCCCATGGAATGGAAAAGTTCCCTTAGATCGGGGTAAACATTTCCCTTTATAAATAATACCATTCTCATACCTCCACTAAGGTAAATTTTCCCTTACTAGACAAATGTTCATATTTTGTGTAATCTACGGGGAAGATCTACACGCTAGTAAGGGAAGATTCATCAAATATTTTTCTGAGTGTATGGGTAGGATAATTAAATATTTTTTAAATAAAGAGAAGAAAATTGTGAGAGTAACAAGGAGAAGAGTGAAAATAATTTGCAACGACATTGCTGGCTCTTCCCGAATTGTTTGCTATTCATTGTTCCATGTGCACATTCTGCTGCTATGTTTGCTGTTTATCCATTCAGGAACGATAACCAGCGGGCTTGTTCTTGTTCCTTTTCTTTAGCTTATTATTGGTGTTAGGTTTTGTATAGGGGAGAGTATAGGCCATGAAATGATAGGCGCACACATGAAAGGCTGTTTAAATAGCCATGCTTACATATTAACTATAAAATATCTAATATTAAACCTAAGTAGATAGCGTACATGTGTCTATTTATATTCTGCACTGCAGCACTAACCAAATCATATTTACGTACAGAGATACACATAGAACACGCTCTTGATAAATATAAAGGAATTTTGTTGTATGGGTGAGGTCCTGCCTTTTGCCTAGGATGGCTTAGCTATGTATGAAGGGATTCTGAAAAAGGCTAGTCCGGTAAGTATGGTAAGTATGCTCTCTCTACGTGTAGTCAGGGATATAAATTTCACTCCGAAGAGACACTCTTTACAAACTAATAAATAGAAAAATGAACTCATGGATTTCCTTTATGCTCTTTCTTTACCATTGCCAATGGCTTCCTTTCCTTCCGATTTTCTATTAGGCAAAGCTTTCTTTTCACTTATTCTTTAGAAATTTGTCTTCACGACTACACAAACATCCTCTAAGACGATTCCGAAAGATAGACGTGCAGCCACTGACATTTGCTAATGAGATTATGCCAAGGAGTTAATAACTACGCACACGTACACTCCCTCCTTGCACAGAATATCTGGATAGCTATCTACCACCTATATCTATAAATCATTCTACTCCATTAACTATTTAGGTTATTCTATCACCTGGTTGGAAGCAAAGTGGATTTCGCACTGTTTTTCCTATTACCCTTGGCCCCGCACACTAAGGTAAACCAAAACATATCAAATATCCTTTAACGCCAACACGCAATTATTCTATAATCCATTTTGTCCTATGGAATGCCAACTCTTTTGCGCCACTCATTCTTTTCATTTAATGCTAATGCCGAGTAAGTAAGTTGTGCTAAATCAAAAACTGGAAATCTACTCCATTCCTGCAACCTTTTTTTATTCAACGAAAAAAAATCGCACTTTCTAATTTTTCCCATTCGCTATAGCTAATCAGGATGTGTCAGTTTTATTTTTGAAACACTGGTGGGCAGAATTTCCCTGTCCTGCATTTTTCTTTCAATATTGCTACAAGATTTTAATAAAGCCCGTTCTTCTAGAAAATGGTTGCAAAAGATAGGAGAAATAATATATACTAGTGGCAGGGTGTATTGCATATCGGAGCAGTATACTACGTTGTGCGTGTGTACTGTGTAGCGATAATTGTTAAAGTGTATTAGAGTTTGTGACCCCATATGACCCTATTTTCCCTTGAAACTTTCTTTTATACCTAATCCAAGAAACATGTCTGGAAAGTTTATACTTTTAATTCGTTATCTTGCACACAAAACTTCCCAGATAATTATTATTATGTAAATTGACACACACTGATACACACCGAACACACTTAAGTAGTATATGTATTTATTTCTAAGCAGTATTGTTGCATTATTTACTAGTACCTACCTAATAATGTGTACACTACCTAATAATGGCAAAAAGGTATATATCTACATGGTAGGTATGTAGTAATGAGAATTAAAGTGTAACAGGTAAGTAATTTTGGGGATTTCAAAAACGCCGTTTAACTAAGACGACTGCATTTAACTATGTAACAAAATGGAAAGTTTTTGATTTTCAAATCTAAACGAATGAAATAGAAATCTTTGAAACAAGCCGTCTGGCTACGAGTTTTAATTTGGTCCCAGAATTACATCATTTTAAAGATGAAAAGAATTCTGTGTATCCAAATAATTTGTGTGGGAGAATGGAGTTTTTGCGAATAAATTCATTACATATATTGAAATACGGAAAAAGAGAATTGAGTGAAAGCTTGAAGATGTCAGTATTATTGCATAAATGTAACTTTGGCCTGGAAAGTTCAATCAAATTCTCTGTTGGCACCCTTCCATTAAAAATCTCTATAAACTTGAATGTTTTCTACTTGCAATGGAAATCTATTGTTTTCTAGGCATTCTCAATGTTTTCAAGTGAACACAGGGATTATATAGGAAGCCTTGGGATTTTTGCTAAACAGTACGTAATTATTGCATTGCTCTATATTTGCTGGCAGAAAAATCACTGCATATAAATAGACTTACTACGTAGAAATATCTGTAGATTTGTGAGTTATACTATAGAGAGGAATAAATCTGAAAAGGATAAGTAGCCATTGAGTAGACACAATTAGGAGGAGTTAGAGAGTGAATTATTGAGGGAAAGAGCTTTGTGGGAAATCAGCGTTTGTATCATTTTAATACATTCCATTGAAGGAATAGCCTTTCCGATAGAGGAAAGTTATATAATAAAACTAGTGAGAGGTGGTTGGAGGATGGAGATAGGGATCCTAAGAGTCAAGGAAAGTAAAATCCTACAGGAAATAATATCCCATGCAGAATGGGCCAGATTCCAGAAGAGTCTCTAGAAAACTAACTAAACGAGTTGTGTACATATATCTGTATTTTGCCACTGGAAATATATTAGAAGGTGCTCATATAAGTGTACGGTGTATATAAAAGTAGCTATTCGTAATTTATGTAGCTTCTTAGAATATTGTATAGGACATTTCTATCTGGAATAGGTAGGTATAATAATATAAACTAAAGGAAACGGGGCTAGGCCATCCAAGAGAAATCAAAGAAATTTATTCTTAATGCAAAAAAGATTCAAATAAACTAATGGAGGAAGTAGAGTAATGGGAAATCCCTTTGTTTACTTCCAAGAAATCTATTATATATTAATAATACTCATGTGTAGAATTGCTGAATGTGAAATGAAAGGAGAGAAATGGTTCTATAGAGTACTAGTGCGTGCTACATTCGTTACACAATGTGGCAATATGCATTACTGTTATAAGTAGAAATGGCATCATATACTAAAAAGAGTGAAAGCGGGGCATGGATGCTAATGGGCTTTGTTCTTTGGTATAATAATAAAGATGGTTATGAAAAATAGGCGCAAGATATAAGTGTAATGTATAGAGCTACTTAATTCCACATTATGTAACAACCTTGTTCCTCATTCATAATAGAAAAGGAAGAGGAAACCGCAGGGAATGGCATAGGCCAAATATTCCCTTCCCACACACATACAATAAATTTACGTATTTATAAGCAGTATTTGTCTTATGTACCTAGATACACAGAGAGCGAGTAGGTAGGTACTATAGATACCTACCTACTTATGTAGAAATAATCTATAGGCACGGAGCCTACTTAGCAATGTAATAATAAGAGTGTAGTGATGAATACAAAAATAGAAGATGGGCTGGGAATTTTCCGCTCAATTAAATCAGAGGAGAGTCATTAGAAAAGTCTTACCGATAGAAATGGCCACCCGAGATTTGCTCGTTTACGTTCCTATTACTCTAGTAAGTTAAGAAGTAGTAGTAGTAGGATGTTGTGCCTGCCTGTCTTTTCTATTGTATGTATGTACAGTAGACATTGTCTATTCTGTTTTCACTGGGTTTACCTTATGGCAAGAAAAGAACAGCTTTTAGGTGTCATCCTATAGCTCTCATCTTCCCATTGTATTATTTCCTAGCTAAATAGGGCTACTACTGCTGCACACAGATCTTCTTCTTAGCAATTGTAGAGAGAAAAGGATGCCTTGTCGGAAAGTCACATAGCAGTCATCTGACAGAGAGAGAGAGAGAGAGAGGGTCTCGTACACGCCAACCAGCCAAGCACGGCAGCTTCTTCTAGTAGTAAGTAGTGATAGTATTTGTTAAAGATAGAGACGAGGAGCAGACTGACGTTTTTTCTTGTAATTCTTTGCTTTTTTCGATTATAGTGGCAGGCAGGGCAAGAGGGTATGAGCCTAGCTCTAGAGTAGTAAGCTAAAAGTGAGTAGTAGTAGTAAGGGGACTAGGCAGTCGTGCTCATATAAGACACTGAGTAGTAAGTAGCAACTAGCTATCTTTATATATTTCATATATAGAGATGTATTTTTGTGGAAGACGAAGTGGGCTCTTCGTTCGCCTCGTCATTCCTCTACGTAATCGTCTTTCTTTTTCCTAAGCCCCGTCTGGGTTTCACTTTTACTTTCACTTTCATTTCATCCACTTCATTCCACATCGGATTGCATGGGGCAAAGAAATTCAAGAGGGAATTGAATCAGAGAATGTATAGAATATAACTTCCCTTCGCTAAGACACTCTTTTCTCTCTCAAGTTCAGTGAAAACAAACGAAGGCGAGGAGGACAGAGAGAAGGGCAACTGCTAAGTAAGTATGTTCGTACTTATTCCTGCAGCATTGAAACAATCTTAAGAAAATGCAGAGACAGGAAAGGCAGGAGCTACTAAGAGCTCCTCTTCTTCTCCGTCTCCCTCTCTCCTGTCTGTGGGGATAGTGAGCTGAAGTCGAGAAAAGATAAAACGGAACTGATCAAACCAAACTTAATATTTTTTCCATGTGCTTTAAATCACAGAGACGGGAATTAATTTGCTCTGAATGTCGAACCGCAGTCGAGAAAATTAGATTCTTAGAAAAACTAAGACTTTCTGTACAACGTTACAAATGTGCTAAAGCACTCTCTTCTTAAGGGGGAATGGCAATTATATAAAAACATTCAAGATTTAATTTGAAAGGGAGGCATTTTACTCTTTTCCGCACACAGCCACGTTAAATCCAGCTAAAGAAGTCGACATAATAAGTGAACTGTGTGGCCCTTTTTAAAACTTTCCCACTCATTTACTAGCTAAGTACTCCTGTAAAGCATCCTTCCGCTCTCCACTTCGCATTATAGCTTTTTAATAAATTTGCACAGGAGACAAGTCCTTTTTCCCTCGAGTCTCCAGCCTCCTTTGACTTATACACATTAGGAGTGAGGCGGCATGCAACTCTTTGCCAAATATTATTTTATTACCAACTCTGAATCTCTGTGCAATACATTAGAGATTCCTTAATGGATTTACCTGGAATATTTGGAGCGTATAGAGTTATGCTAGTACTAGTACCTGTCATACATAATGTATCTAGCTACTTAATTGTAAATCTTTGTGGACAGTGCAGCATGACAGTATAAAATATACGCACACCAAGAAAGAGCACTGCCACATTTAGGCCCCTATAAATACATACAAATCCTACACGACAATTTCTTGAGAAAACTTGTGGTAATAAATGTGTAATTGAAAGTGAAAATATGTCAGGAAAGTTATAAGCACTTACATAAACAATATATCTGCCAAAATTACTAGCACCTACGACCCTCACACTCCCTACTCCCTGCCTACCCACCTACACCTACACATTACTATTACACACCTACCTACCTACTTTTTATATAGTATAGAGATATTTATGGAAAGGATCTACTTTTTCCTGGATAGCCCTGCCTAGCTTAGGCAAGGAATCTTGTGATTGTGAAGGCAAGTTCTAGAATCACATTCTGCCTTGCCAGAAGAAGACGAATGGTAGAAATTCTATGAAAAATGAAAATTATCGCAAAAGTTTCCACAAGGGAAAACGGGAAATCAAAAACTGAGAGTTGGAGTGGAGCTAGCTTGGAATGAGGAAAAAGTGTAAATCACTCAGACAAAGATTTCAGGAATGTCGCCTCATACCTTCCAACGACTTCTCTATACTCCTCTGCCTATTGCCACTCACTCCTCGTCCTCCTTCCTTCCTCCCAGCTACTACTACACTTTGCTACATACTCCCGCTCTCTCTCTCTCTATCTATATATCTATACGCCGCTATTACCCAGCAACTTTAAAACACAAAGCAGAATACCAAGTCACTTCCCGTCAAACACTAAACTTCACTACAACTCCACGAAATGCAACTTATACGTAATTGTTAAAGAAAGCACAAGGCGAATCCCGCCTGTGTAGAAGAAGAGTGTGAGCGGAAGTGCGCTTACAATGCCCTACATATATATGTCTCTATACTATTTAGGTATATTCTTCATCCTTGGATATAACCATAACTTTCTTTCGTCCCCAGATAAATAAATAATATGAGAAAGCTCTTCCGACTTTTTACAGTATTTTTTAAATTAAAGGTAAAGCTGCCAGATCAAAGTAAAATACACTTTGCATGTTAAATATAAATGTAGCTGCCTTACCAACACAATCTCCATACAACCAACCCAACTGACATGTTATTACCATAAGTCAACATTTTATTTCCTTCTTTGTGTAAACATTAGAGTTGGCAGGTATCCGCGTAGGTATGTAGCTAGCTCCATACTAACATGGACATTGCATTGTACTGATATGAAGAAAAAAATCACTTTTGTCATAGCATACCGCAGATAAGAAAAAAAAAGTTATTTACCTACGTAGATTAGGATTTCTTTTTTGCTGGTACATTGGACTGCAGCAAAATAAGAAAGAATTCTTCTACATTTTCTTATTTGCATATGCAAAAAATGGTTTTTCTGAATATTTATTTAAGTTAATGGATTAAAAACTGCTAGGGTGTTTACAATATTAAAACTAATTAACATAAATACTATCTACCGTTTGCATATGTAATAAAGAAATATTTGCATATTTATGATTATTGATAAGCATGTACCTAATTACTAATTATTAATCCTTTACGATATATCTAGTAATTAGTAATTATGCAGTAAGCTGTAGAATCCGGAAATGTAGTCATAATTTTGTAAAATGAACAAAATGTGTATTCTAGGTAAACAGCTTCTCTGCTGACAGGGAAAATGTCTGGGAACCACAGACTCTGTGGTTGGTTTCTTCACAGGATGGCTATGGTTCTAATTATAAATACAATTAAATATATCAACGAATATTAGACAGGTCGTTTTAAATGCACAATGCGTGAAATTGTGAATATGATAGTGCATAGTAGAATAGAATAGTAGGAGGTAGTGGATTTAGTTATTTTGCACTAAGTAGACATAAAGTTGGCACAAATAGTTTGTACAGCAGTTGTAACCACATCATACGTGTGCTTAATTAATAGAAATTCATTTTGAGTAGCTACAGGCCTAGGTAAGCTAATGGTAGACAGAGAGGCGTCTGGCTTTTGATTGTTGTTGTAGCTAAAGTTTGCGTTGCTTGCATATGAGTAAATGTCAGTTGGGATTTGTTTGCCTGCTCATTCGTGCGTAGTAAAGAGCAGACAGATTTCACACGCATTTCACCAGCATGTGACCTCTCATTAGTTGTGGTTGAAGGGTTACAAGAACGCATTTCGTGAAATCCATGACATGGCATGGATGCTTA
>JABASI010001254.1:0-26758 GCA_019776505.1 Tomocerus nigrus
CACAGAATGACTTTTAATGCTACATCCTATGGACGTTGGCACATCCAGCCGTACATATCATATGGACGTCCATACGACGTAAACATGTTTCATGGGCGACTAATTACAATTTTACAATATTTATGAAATTTCATGATTTTTTAAAAATGTAATTTCTACCAATTTCGGTATGCGTTCTGGCATTGATACGCCGAAAGGCTGATTGAAAATCAAAACAAAAATTTACCATTCAATGGATGTCAGGTAGAAGGATTAAAACTAATGTATCAACATTTTCGCTGTGAGTTAGAAATTGCATGTAGAATGCATTACAACTTTCGTCACAACTGAAACCTTATCTAAACCTCAATTTAAATAAATATTCAGGCTCTTCAAGCAGTTATTATGGTTGGAGCCCTTCTCGCTGTTGTCATATGCGGAATGGTTGAAATAGGAGGATTTAGTGTTATGTGGGAAAGAGCTGAAAACGCGGATAGAACCAATTTCTTCAAGTAAGTGAAGATTTGTTGGTGTACAAATTATTTCCAACAAATTTTGTGGTCGCTGAACTGGAAAACATCGTATTATAAACAATAGTAAAAATTTCTGTAAAAAAGCAGCGGTAAAGGCAGAGATATGATTTACACTTTTGAATTGAATATTTCAAACAGACGGACAGATGCACAGACTGACAGACTAAGAGACAGATCGCAATTTAAATTGTAGTAATTGGAAATGATTTAATTTCAGACACCACACAGATTCATTATTACATGAGACTGGTTTCCAGTATTGTACATTAGACCGACAGACAGATCGGTAGGAAGACAAACAGAGAGATAGACACACACCAAACCTTCCCATGAAGTAGCTATATATCGTTGGACTGAAAAATAGTGGTAAAGCTGTAAAAGGTCAACGGGTCATCCGATCGACCCCAAGGACACCCAAACAGAATTTGATTTAAATTTCTCAAACCCTCCGTGAGCTAAAGTGACAGACAGACAGGACATTGTTATAAATCAGCCACCCCAGCTTGATAAATGTTTGCTGTGATTTATTTTTGCTTTTTAAATTAGTTTCGATCCGGATCCTCGAGTACGCCATACTGTCTGGACTAGTACAATCGGAGGATTTTTGATGTGGTTGCCTTTATTTGCAGCAACACAAGCTCAAGTACAACGATACAATAGTGTTGCTACTCTTCGTCAATCTAGAATGTAAGGAAAATGGAATTATCGTAGTAGCTAGAGTACTATTTTACTTCTAGCATTAAAACTAATTTACACAGCAAGTCTCACTCAATGAGCGTATCAATTACTAAAAAGCTAATGTTAGTAATAATAATAATAGAGAAGGAAATTAATTATTTTGCTCTGAATTATTGCATTATTAATAGGTGCCTACTTTTCAACATGATAGGAATGATTATAGTCATCTGTCTGTGTTCTTGGATAGGGCTTATGATTTTTGCTCAATACTATGACTGTGATCCTGTTGAGAACGATGTAAGCTTTACACTAATTAATACCTGCTGATTACATGTTATATTTCGCCAAGTTTGGATTGATGAGTGTTAGATAAATAGCTAGTGGAAAACATTGGAAATTGTAGGTCACATCCTAATGATCTATACGCACTTCGCATGTAACGCTATTTTTGTTGGTAACAACTAATAATGTGCGTGTTTTCTGTTTCCTTTATTTCCTGTACAGATCATATCATCGGCCGATCAATTACTCCCATTATTTGTTATGGATGTTTTGGGTGATTACCCGGTACTTCCCGGTAATTAAGTTACTATTTGTACACTAAACCTTTAACTTCTTAATTTAGCTACAATTTATTTTAAATCTTTATCATTTAGGCCTCCTTGTCGCTGGATTAACATGCGGATCACTCAGGTACTTCAAAATTTAAAAATAATTTCGACAATCCATAGAGAGTTTCAACGAACATTTCATTTTCAGCACGGTCAGTTCTGCACTGAACTCCTTAACTGCTATTATCACTGAAGACTACGTCAAAACAGTCAGACCAGGCTTGCCGGAAGTTACTCTTGGACAAATCTCAAAAGTCGTATCAACACTTTCCGGTTTATTGGCCTTTTCATTCGTTTTTGTTGTAGCAGAAGTCAATAAAACCATCAATATATCTCCTGTAAATGTTCAGAACTAATTTCTTTTTTCCTCTTGAAAACAAAAACTAACAATTTATATTCTGTTGTAGTTTTCCACATTGATGCATGGAAGTTTCTTGGGACCTATATTGGGCGCTTATACTTTAGGTTTGATCAACTTTATAATTCAATCCTTTTTCTGCGGAATTTATCATAAATAATTAAGCCATCTCATATTGTGGTTTTCTTAGGGATGTTCCTACCTTGGGCAAATGATCTTGGAACTTTAATGGGAATTATTGTGTCGATCGCACTATCAGGATTTGTAGGTCTAGGAAATATAATTGCTGGGAGAAACGGGGATCTTCCGGATCAAAAACTCAGTTGGGAGTCCTACGGTTGTGAGCGTGAAAATTCTACAATGTCTTTTAACATGACAGATTTTCCACGTATTGATCATAATCCAGATCTTTGGAAGCATGAAGAATACTCTTTTGCAATTAAACTGTGGTCTTTATCCTATATTTGGTTACCTGGTATAGGAGGATTAAGTACGGTAATATTTGGAGCATTGTTCAGTTTCATCGTCCTCGCAATAGATAAAAAGTCAGAGAGAAAAGTGAACAAAAGTCTTCTGAGCAAACCTTTCCTCCGATTATGGACAAAATGTTTCGGAGAAAATTACATGGCAAACTATGTAGACTCCGAATCACCACCTTTTTGCGGTGGCGCTGCTGGAGCTGCTGGAGCTCCTGGTGTTACCGATACCAAAGACTCAAAAGATCCCAACAACCACCATACTATTCCTAGAGCTACATTGGTTAGACACTTTTAACAGCAATATTAACTACAATAACTTAAAACAAATGCGAATTAGCTACATTAACCGTTTTCATTATTTCTAAAGAAAAAATCGGAACGATTTGGAATCTATTACGGCGGAGCTGATCCTTAAAAACACAACGGGAAACCGAAAATTGGACAACTACATACAGCCATTATTTATTTACAATCTTGTTATATAATCCTTAATTTTTCAATAAAAAATAAAAAACTCCTGAATTGTCACTGATAAAAATGACGAAAGCGAAAAGTTAAAAAAACTAATGAAAACGCATCCTAGCCAATTGAAATAGACGCTGCAATAATGCACAATAAAAATACGAGAAGGCTAATTAGGCTATTTAGGATATAGTTAGACAAGAAAAATGATACGTCTGTGTATGAATTGGTGCACGTGATGAAACTGCACTGATTAATATTGGAGTAGCAATTGTATCAGGTTAAATATAGCAGTTGCATAATATGTTTACTAAAAAGAAGTCGTTTCTTGCCTATTGCATAGACAGTTCCATATAATAAGTTAAATGTGTCATTTTACTTACAGTATGGAATTTCCCTAATTTTGTATTCTATATTATATTGTATGTTGTATGAGAGGTTATTGTTACCACGGCCAGATATACCATGAATTCCATTGATTTCTATGAATATTCATTGATCCAGTCTTGAAAAGGTCTAAAAGTATGGACATTATAATAATTACGAAGATGTATGTTGCATTAATTGCCATGAACCTTGTTCTACTAATATTGGTAAAGGTTCCTCCTATTTAGTTGGCTAATACTTGCTATTCAATGCATAATTTGACATTATTCTACTTCACCCAAGTACAACAATTATTATTCGTCATTTCCAAACCAGACCGAAACTATAAATACATGTGCACGGATTATTAACACCTTCATTCATCAATAAAGAGTTCACTGTTGGTGTGCTCTGAGAGGTCACGGTTAAACTCATTTACAGTTCAATTACAGCACAGAGAGGTATCTAAATCCAAAATGAGGCTCTTAATAATTGGGATATTGATAGTTCAGGTATGGGAATTTCTATTTTTCATGAAATTAATGCTATTTTAATAGCAGTAATATTGACTTATTGATTTACTAGGTCTGCAGTATACCCGCAAATATTGAAGCGAATCAAAATGAAGTTGGTAGCCCAGTAAGTGGTGATAAAGAAGCCATTGCACTTGACGATGAATACGCAGCGATAGCCAGTAATGCTGAAGTCCGTGCCAAAGCTAAGGAAGTGTATACGAAAATTTCTGATCCGAAAGACACGGAAATGCAAAGCCAAATTAAAGCTATCATGGCGGAGGTTAGGAAAATTCTTTGACTTTGCTAATTCGCGCTTATTCACTGTTAAAATAAAAATTCTTTGTTCTCTTAAAAGAAAATGACTAATAATTTTATGAGCAGTATTTAGTAGTTACGGCTATCACCGACGAGGAGGAGAATGATGAACCCCAAGTAGGAAATACTGTCGGCGGAAAATCATTTGGACGGGATAAGCATCGCCCCCATCATCACAATAATCGAGATAGAGACAGGAACCGAAACAACAATAATAATAATAATAACAACAACAACAACAGGGACAATATCCCAAATCCTTCCAGTTCACCCGTTATTGTCCAAGTTCAGAACTATTTGCCAGCCCAACAACCCCCTGCACAAAATTACCAGCCAGCCCCAGCTCCAGTTCAAAATTATCAACCAGCCCCAGCTCCAGTGCAAAATTACCAACCAGCTCCAGCTCCAGTGCAAAATTATCAACCAGCTCCAGCTCCAGTGCAAAATTATCAACCAGCACCGGCCCCTGTACAAAATTATCAACCAGCTCCAGCCCCAGTGCAAAATTATCAACCAGCTCCAGCCCCAGTGCAAAATTATCAACCAGCTCCAGCCCCAGTGCAAAATTATCAAACCAGCTCCAGCCCCAGTGCAAAATTATCAACCAGCTCCAGCCCCTGTGCAAAATTATCAACCAGCACCAGCTCCGGTACAAAATTACCAACCAGCCCCTGCCCCAGTACAAAATTATCAACCAGCCCCTGCCCCAGTACAAAATTATCAACCAGCATCTATTCCACTTCCAGCCCAAAATAATGATCCCCGTCAAGAAGTTACGACAGCCGCTCCAATTTATGTACCCGCCCCTCAACCTCAACAGACTCAGGTCCCTATTATCACGCAGGCACCTCCAGTCGTCCAGGCTCCTCCAGTTACTCAAGCCCCTCCACCCCCAGTAGTTGCTCAGACTCAGGCTCCTGTTACTCAACCTCCAATGACTAATCCTCCTATTACAAGACGCCCAACTGTAGACCCTGTTCATCATTTAAATCAAGTTAACAAAATTTTGGGAAATGTAGCTACAGGTAAGATTTCTTCGAAAATCCAGTTTTCTGTATTGGAAAATAGTTCATATCCCATCACATTAATATAAATGTCTTGCAGGAAACATTGTTGGTATCGTCGACGAATCATTGGCCATAAGAGCACCCCAACCAGTTCGTACTCTCGTGACGAATATATTAAAAGTCGTATTCTGCAATCCCATTGACAGGATTTTCAACAGATGGTAAGATTATTTAGACTTTACTACATTGGAAAATAATTTTTGAAAATGTATCCTTACAAGTCTTGTTTTTGACTATTTTCAGTGCTCCCAATCAAATTGCTGCAGCGAATACAAGGCAATAAGGACAAAACTGATCTTTCATGACATTTACTCTCCACGCGAAATCAAAATACAGCGAAACTGACTGATTTCTATCTCAAAAATCCATATCTAATTTTGCAATACATTATTACCACTATTTTATAATGTGTAATAAAACTGCAATATAATAGCAATAAAAATTATTAATTTTCATGAAAATCTCGTCGTTTATGTTTGTGTTACGTATCACTTGATCACACATTTTCCTTTTCCTATATTTCCATTTTCCAGAGCGCCAGTGAATTGTCTCAACATAAACATTCTACGGCCAAAGAAAACCAAAACACTTTTCATTTATAAGTACGATTCACACCGCATTCATTTGTATACTTTTAAAGAAGGCTTAACGTAAATGAGGGTCTTACGAATTTCTCCGTTTTCTAACAATTAATTTAGGAAAACAGGACAAAAACTAACAATCACAAACGAGTGCTAGTAGCAGTATTTTCCATTGTTCGGCGAAAACCAACACGTTTCAATAGAAAAGCAGAAAATAACAGTGCTACTCACTCGTGTGTACTAGAAATTGGAATGAAAAGCTTTCATGAGTAATTATGGGAATGAGATTATGCTCGTTATATTAAAAACCGTTAGAAAATTAGCTGTACAGATATAACAACACGGTGAAAGTAATATCAACTACAATTATACGAATTTATTTACAGCAAAAATCACATTATTATGTTATCATGCAAAACGTAACCTAACCATTACTACCTAGATAATATGTACAGGTAATAATAATAGTGCCTTACCAATACTTGCTGCTACTAATGATACTAATAGTCTACAATTAACTTTTTAATGGCTCCTCTCTTCAATCCACCTCCGTATAATAATCAATTAAACGACAGCATATACCTAATTAGCGCCCTACTTCCTACCTATTTATAATTACGTCAAATAATGACAATCACACAACACTATGTAGTAGTATACTAGATAAGACAATTTTGAATTAAGGCATAGTAATAATTAAACTAACGAAAAATTTCGCATTTTCTTTATGACTATATCTACTGCTTCCTTAATTTACATTAAGTATACCTAAGTACATGTAGATTACTCGAATAATGAGCACTCTGCATTTACACACATTTTGTAGAAAACGTAATTGAACATTGGAAATAATTCACCTCATTTAAACTAATATAGAAACTCGGTCACATTAAGATTTTTTAGAAACAAATCATTAGTAAAAGTAGACATTAAATATACGTATATAGTAGTTGACTTAAATTAGTGCTGTATATACACAAATGCTTTGATTTTCTTGTCTTTCAGATGAAACAATTGATTTTTGTAGTGGTGCTTTATTCATCGTTCATAATTAATTCATTATTACATACATACGACACATTTTAGGTTAACTAATCATCATAACTATAATTATATAGTAATAGAATTACTCTACTCCATAATAACATGATGATAATCATGTTTAGCGGAATTTCTAGCTTAAACGGGGATCACAATGGCATACCTCTAACAGTTTTAGTAAATAGGATCATAGCATACATCTTAATATAGTGCTATCGTGTGTCAATTCGTCTTTGCTTGCATAGTAAGAATTGTAATATTCAAAAATGATATTTAATTAGCAATTTTTATACATTCTAATAAATTCCGTCATCCATTCAAAATAGACAAATGATTTTCCCAATGTTTTCCATCTCCCATAAGTCCCATATCGTAAATACATTTGGAATAATGGTAGTTATGTATACAAATACAATAAACACTAAAATACAGTATTGTAGGTAATCCGTCCCAACGAAAAATAAGTCATTTTTTCTATAACATTTGGTTTTCACAGTAGTAGTAAATTATAAATTGAAATGAATTAAATTAAAGTTGTCCGAGAGGAAATTATGGTTGTTCGAATTTTTCAATGAGAGGATTTTCGGTTGCAATTACAAAGCCTACACTCATTTGTCTGTTGACATTCATTTTTAGCAATCTTATATAATTAAATAGTGCCTGTAACTTCAGCTACACTATATTATATTACTAATAATTGTATTTTTAAACTTGGTTTAAGCACAGTACAAGAGAAACGCTGAGATTTTGCAAGAAAACTGCCTCTTTACTTTACGGCCAGTATCAAAAAGTTTGGTTCATCCTTACAGATTTAGTGAACCTATTAGAAAACACGGAATACTTTGCCTAACAACTTGCTTTAAGATTGAAATACGTTCGTTTAAAGTATTCTTTTTACCATTACTTTCCCTACACCATCTTTCACCTTGTCCAACTTGAAAACGTATGGGCATTACGTGCACAATAATTTTTAATGGCAGACAGCACTCAGCAGATTTATTCAAACTAAAATTTTGATTCTTTTGTCAGTTTTAGTCAGTGTAAATATAACGTACTCAACGCGATTCTTTTTAGTTTTCCAAGTTACTTCTGGAAGTTTTCAATGGTTTTTTTGCAGTCTTCGGTCTTTGTTTTGAATTATCCTGATTGTGATTAAAATAAGGCTTTTGAAATTTAGCATCCAATTCACAGCTTCACAGATTTTTTGACGTGACATAAGAGCAATACTAACAAAGGTGACATAATAATTACGGTGAATAAAGTGTACAGTACATCCATGGCTGGTTTAGTTGGTAATGTAGTATATGGCAAGTTGCAGGAGTCTACATGCCTTTCTTTTCAACAAGAACAGTTGTCACTGCGTACATTTCGTGTGTCATTGTTGATAGTAATGTGGTCTGGGAAATCATTGTAGATATCCACTTCCGTCTCTTGAGCGAGAGCGTTTTTGGCTATAGTTTGGAAGGCCTGCTCTACATTGATCCCTTCCTTTGCACTCGTTTCAAAGTACGGCATATTGTTCTTGCTCTGAGCCCACTGTTGAGCACGTTTCATTGGAACCTGAAAATACACCAGCAAAATATTATTCTCTATTCGGCTCTCTCTCATTTGTAGTTACGCATTCTGCTTGACATCTTGACATTTCTGCTGTCACAACAGAAAAGTGTGAAATGTTAATGAGCGTAAATCCACTTACGGCACGATTCTCCAGGTCCACTTTATTACCCACCAGTACAAAAGGAAAATTTTCCGGGTCACGAGGTGAGGCTTGTATAAGGAACTCGTCACGCCAACTGTCCAATGATTTGAATGTGTTCGGAGCTGACACGTCAAACACCAACACGCAACAATCAGCTCCACGGTAGAAGGCCACACCAAGAGACTGAAATCTCTCTTGACCGGCAGTATCCCAAATCTAAACGAAATCACACGTATAATAAAAATACAACCATTTTCAATTTATTCTTAGCTCTAGCTCCTTCTCACGCAACAGTTACGTTATCAGTGTCAACATAAATAGTTTCTATTTATAAATTACACTATTAATTGCGAATTCCAAAATGCAATTATATTTACTTAGAAAACAATTTCTATGAAAGATGCGAGAATGACGTGATTGATAGTAACAATGTTTTATGGGCAACGCATTTCTGCGTCTCACTGTTATAATCCAAGATTAAATCATCAGAGTAGTGAGAGTACTGAGAGTAGGTACCTGATCAATGATTTACTTGGACATTGGATCATTATTTTGTATAATATTCTTAAGATGAGCATACTATAATATAATATGTAGTATATAATGTTGTATACCGAATACACACTTAATGTAACTAAATAATTAATCTGAAGAAAAAATGCGTATGTTTCAACATTGTTCGTTGTAATGTAATTCATTTGATTTCATCATTTCGTAGTATCCCTTGTTAATTAATTTGGAAATTAAAATTAAATGAATAGATTTCGAATAAGTAGGTGTGTAAAAGAATGATGATAGCATTTAAGGCTGATTACCTGCATGGTTACAAGACGGTCATCAACCATAACCTCTTTAGTGAGGAAGTCGGCTCCAATAGTTGCTTTGTATTGATTTGAGAACTTTTTATTTACATACTGATTCATAAGAGATGTCTTTCCTACACCGGAGTCTCCCAAGATGATCACTTTCAACAGGACCTTCTTCCTCGATGCCATTTTTAAAATATCTTCTTAAAATCACTGCAAAATAAAAATCACGTTCTTAATCATTATATTTAAGAATTTCTTTCACTTCTACTCTACAATTAAAAGAAACAACACGCTTTTACGGTTACTATCAATACTCAATATTATAATATGTTAATAAATTACCCCTATAGACAATAGAGTTAAATACAGAAGTTTTAATCTTACACTAAAAACATACAACTTATTTATAAAATGTAGTCTCAAAAGAGGAAAAAATTCAGAAAGGACTTATTCTGTGATATGTGTGACACAGTTGAAACTTGCAAGTCACAAGACAAATGCAAGTACCACATGTATACCTAAATAGATAAGTTAATTGTACTTGTATCACAGAATAGAACAAGTATTACTCAGAAGACCGACACAGAAGGGCAGAGAAGAACAAAACTTTATACTACGTAGCTGGAGTATTATTATTAGAGGGTATGTTCTTTGATAATAATGAGCGTTGCAGATAACACTACTGGAGTATAGCTCTCTGGAGTCTCTAAACTGCCCTTTCACAGTGTTTAAGTGCTTACTACGCAAAGCAGTCAAAGTAAAATCAAAGTAAAGCCTTAGGAAAGATTGGAAATTATAATACATGTATGTACATTCAATACATATGCTGACATTACAGATAGTTAAATAAATAATTCAATGAGGCTAATACAATGCAATGCTATGACATATCACAGGGATATCAGTATCAGTGAAATGCAAGGTTCTCATGAATTCCTTTTTACACTTCAACAACAACGTCAGTCGTCAGTCATATAGCATAATATGACATTTATAACTCTGTAATAACTCAAATCAATGAGTCAGTTTAAGCCAGTTAACATATATGTATACTGGATAAATCTATTAACTATATATGGACTTATATACTGTAATATCTACATATATATTTATATATCTACTTTAATTTAGCTTCCATATTATCGTATTATTCGTCACCATAATGTTTTATACATGTAGACATCATCTGCCCTAATAGCCATACTTAATACTTACATATTATTATGTACATAGATAATGTACAACTATATGACTATGAGTAAAAACTCACAAAACAGATTTTGGATGTTATCTCTAATAATATTAGTTATCTAGCACCTTATCATAACTACCGTGTCTGGACTTTGATTTTTAATGACAATAGACACTGATTTACATTACACCATGCATGATAGACTCATTGACCTTAGAAAGATACAGATAAAATATAACTGTGATTGTATTGTGATTATAAATCACAGGACAAATATTACATGCTACATACCTAACCACTGAGTTATCTATTTGCATTAACAAATCAATTTATACATCACAAACAAAGTAATAAAGCTAAACGTAACAGACTACAGACTGGAGCTACTACAATCTTCTGTAATATCCAATGAATGAACTGATTTATAACATCATCAACTCACCATCAAAATATTATTGAACAAAATAAATAGTGGACCACATAGTATTAACTAATTTAATACACACTTTACACAGTGAGATTTTCTCGTTGTCATCATTCTCAAATTACTCATATAAATTGTTTGTAATTATAATTAATACGTTTGGAAATATGGTTGACATCTTATGTATATTTTGACAATATGGAAATACATTAAATTTCATATGACAAATTAGTGTAAGAGTGTAACAAACTCAACTCATTTAGAACGGAAAAACGCAATTCCCCAATATGATTCAAAGTGTAAATCTGTAGTTAAATATGAAAAAGTATTACTAATCTCAATAACAATTAAGAATTTAACAGGGGCTGGCCCTGAGGAGGTACTAATTTTTCACTTAAATTTTGGTTTACGATTTACATCATAAAAATGAAGGTATTAATTATAATAATTAAATGTAGATAGTTGACACTTGACATTAATATCTAAACTCTGAGTGTTACAACGTACAAATCCTTTTCAGTTGTAAGTACGACCATTTGAGAACCGTAAACACGGAAAATAGAAATAGTTAAACACATTTTTAATTAACCGGAAAGAACAAGCATTAAAAATGTTTCTTCCCTTGTCTAATGCGAAAGATATTACGACGAAATGAACACATCATAGTTCTCAGTTCTCAGTCAGTTTCAGCATAGGTGTGAGTATTTAAGACAATTAAACTTAAAATTACTTTAAATATATCCTTCAGATTTTTTCCACAAGAATTTTTAGCTTGGAGAAAATAAGTAAACCAAAGCACTAAACAGTAAACACTAATACTTTTAAGTACTTTCGTCATAAACTTTTATGGTTCTGTAATCTCTAGACTCTAGAGTACGAAATCTGAAGATCTGTACACAAGTAGCAGTATCTAAATGTAGAATGTATAGGATGTGTAACGGAAAATTACGGAAAAGAAGGATTACATATTACAGATATGTATACATGTGCAAGGAATAAGGATCCTATGCAAATGGCAAAAACAGTTTCCTTAAGCCAGTTGTCATCTACGATTTACAGTAAGGGCAAATAATTATCAGTCTAGTCAAGAGTCCGAAATGAAGGAGCTCAAACACTACATACTTACATTAATATTATATGGCTCATTAAAACTCGAGAGACGAACAGTCATTAAAGGAAGATTCAATCGAGTCAATGATAAACAATATTTATGATTTTAGGATATTAAATGCCTATGAAGTCAACTACAGTAATAATAACCAAACATTGTATACGTTTATGGACATAAGTATCAATTCTATGACCCTGTCCATGGTAAGGCACAACCACACAGATACATTTGCTACATTAATGATTCATATTACACAATT
Source organism: Tomocerus nigrus (assembly GCA_019776505.1). Taxonomy (NCBI): domain Eukaryota; kingdom Metazoa; phylum Arthropoda; class Collembola; order Entomobryomorpha; family Tomoceridae; genus Tomocerus; species Tomocerus nigrus. Next base: position 12,480 of record JABASI010001254.1, read on the forward strand.
TTACATAAGCATCAAATCATCATCGTATCGTAAGAATCGTCACACAATCACAAACTTACTATAATATCTATAATAGGTAATGGTATTACTGTTTAATCTGTTTCGAATAGAAATAGATGTAAATAGAAATTATACTGTCATTGAAAAACAATCATAAACAATGTATGGATTAGTGTGTATCTGTATCCAATGTTTTAATTCAATAACCAAGTGCAACGTTTATTTTTCCACATTTTCCTAACTTGCTTTGGTTCATTATGCATTACGTCAATTTTTTGAGAGGCAGATACGACATAATTATTGAACTTAGTTAGTACAGTACTTATTTATACACATAAATGTTGCATCAGCTATCTACTTAAGAATACTATACTACACAATATAATACACAAGAAGAAGTCACAATGAAATTCGGCATTTACAAATAGGAACATACCCTCTGCCCTCTATACCATATACAAATTCTAATTCTGTAGAGATAGTAATAATATTACTTTGTTTGGGTCGTCTGTCTGTACTCTGCCTGTACTGATTGACACATGGTAATACGAATATTTTATGTAATATGTACGAGCTCAGTCAGTTGAGTTCCAAATCCAAATAAACTAGGTCAATGTTCTTTATTTCTACAATGCTAAAAAAGTAGAGTGAAGGATCATAGTTTTATCACTTTACTAATGAAATTGCATAATAAAAATTATATATAGAGTATGAAAAATATACTTCTATCTATAGGCAGGGTTATAGCATTCAATACGCAGCATTGAGCACTGAAAATGTTAATGAAAAATTTCGTCCAAAAGAGGCAAATCCTAAGAGCTTTATAAATAGCATTGAAAAGCTAGGAATTTACTGTTCATGTGTATTGAGTATTGAGTACGCTAATGTTTTGGGTTTTGATAATTCTAATTCATTCTAGTGTAAACTAGTTTTCAGTAAAAAGGAATTGAACAACCAAAAAAGGGTGTATCATATTTACAGTTTAACTGTAAAACGTCGGCACAGACTACAGACGCAAAGAAAAGGATGGCTAAAAGACTACATTACATAGATTTATAGATAGCATTAGGGTTAGCTCGCTATTAATTGAAAAAATAAGTAGGTTTCTCTTCATTTAACTTTAAGTATGCCATGTTCAGTTCTGTTTAGTACAGTGATTATTGCAAAATAATAGCATTTTATTAAAGATGCTACAATATATATCCACTATGCATGGTAATTTGCAATCTCAAGACAAAAATGTAAACTATTTGTCATCACAACATTCACAACTGCATAATATGATTGGAAATACCATTTTAGACCATCATCATCAGCCATAGACATAGAATATTATACTATAATAATAATATGTATTATTCTATGCATGTATTATTTGATATTGTATGTATAAATATACTAACCAATTTAGTGATTTTGATTTGACCAGAATACTAGTTTACACAAATTACAACCGTAAATCTCTAGTTTCTCTAGGACTTGTTAAAGGTTATTTAAATGCATATTTCGAAACGCCTCCCAGAACACATGCTCTTTGTCATTTTTGGTTAATTGAACGGAAATTCCGAAAATTAGCATAAGAAAACTACGACAAACAAAGATTTTGAGTATTGTAGATAAATTATTAATTCAAGAACAATAAATTTTAAAATATAGTTTTCTATATTTTTACTTATCTTATTATTACTTTTATTACTAATGTCAATTGATTTTTTTATTACTATTACAGTATATTCTGTACTTGACGAGCTCGAAACTGATTAACAACGTTGAATTATAAATGGCTTAAATTCCCTCAAAAATTGAATAAATATTTATTATGAAGTAAACAAAAGAAACTAACCTTTTTGCTGTTTGCTTTGCTAGAATTTACAGTCAGTGGCAGATTGTGTGTCACAAATTAAGTGCTTGGCTTGAGTAGATGAGATTATGAGGATATCTTTGAAGTTGATGTTGTTCCAAATTCCGAATCAGCTGACGAAAAAGAGAGTGCACGGGCTTATCCACGAGAAAATTTTAAAATTCGTCGCAATTTTAACTAAGATAAGTTAACTTAAAAATACAATAGGTAAAATATAAGAGGGCGGATAAATAATTAAATTTGAATTTGAACAATGGTGAATGACGAAGTTTTTTATCACAAAATTATTTGTGTCAAGGTACAATGGTATAGAAAGAAATGTATAAATGTTTTTAATTTCACTGTTCCTCCCCTCCTGGTTCGACCAACTGAAAATGAAAAAAGCGATGATTTAATTTTACGCAATATGAATCAATGACAAATCAGGAATGATATTGCAAAAAGCTACATAATTATGTGTATATTTATGCATAGGGAGATGGATTGAAATTATTATTACTGCGTAAGATGAAACAAACTGTGTGTGTACAAAGTGTAAATACAATAATATCAACTGAAATGACTCAGGGTCAGGCTTGAATAATTGTGCTTATTGCCAATATGATTTCCAGGATTTATGTGTATGGAAATGAAAACAGCAATAATAGTAAATGAGTAATAATATTCTTTGTGTTCTTGGATCTCCTATGAAATTGATGAGTCAAGGAGTTTGTATGTGAGCTATTCAATATTATATTCCTTCTGTTTTCTCAAACAGCAGAAAACAGACAATAGAAAGAGAACATATGAATCGAATGCATGTATAGAATAGGAATATTGGGATATATACGACTTAAACGTAGGTAATTCAATTCACCTTTGAGATTATTCTTTGCTGTTTAGATACCTATTTTCTATGTAATATATCGCAGTATATGTGAAAAGTATATCTTTGTACGTAGAGAAATGATAATAATATTACTAAAGAGAATAGTAGAGTAGGGGTGGGTGGATTAAGGAATATCTTTCTACAGAGGAACATAATATCATCACATAGCTATAGCCTCTACATCTATCTATACATTTACATAGTTGACTCGCCTAATAAACTGAAAAGTCAGCTGATGACTTCTTTACGTCTTTGCTACTTGTTTTGTATTTACTTTTCCACGACTAACAAATTGCGTTTTGGACAAATGTAATTCATTTTTTAGCTAAAAGAGCAGTTGACTCCGCTCTTCAGATGCGATGAGCATAACGTAGATTTGTTTGTGGAATATTGTAACTCTTTACAATACAATCTGTATAGTTTTGTTCATATTTTGTGTATGTATCTATCACATACAAACAATTTGTTCAGATAATATTATAAAGTTTACATGCATGATGCAATTTATAGAAAGCGCAGCAGATTGAATTTTATACACCCACTCAATAGTATCTCGCATTTATTTGCATTTAATTAAGCCTACAGATGTGTGCAAAAAAGCACCATGCCGAGAAATAATCCATATGGGAAATGGGAGTATTTCAGCAAAATGTATCCAACATAACATTCCGCTTAGGATTTTAGTTTGCTATTTTCATGGAGAGTTCATCAACCAAATCACTATCTCTTTTTACCTTTTCTCTCTTCTATATAATAGATGGCGAAAACGCAACGGTTGATATCCTTTAGTTTCTCACGACTTCTTCTTTCATCTTTCTCTCCAACAGTTGAGAACACGGCTTGTTGGTATTTTTAAAATATTTCATGATAACAATGAAGAGTGCGATGAATTATGAATTATGATTATTAGTTTCCTAAGGAAAATTAAAATGTTTTCCAAGAAAGTCAGTAATATTTCTTGGGAATTATATGAATATCATCATACTAGCATTATTATGGTTTATTTAGTGTTTGGTTTAATGTACATGAGAATTTATAGTTTTTTGCAAAAAATCTCATCACAGGGAGCCATGATTATTGATTATTGATACACTAGGAGAAATAAGCGCAACTTAAAACCAAATGAGTAATTGAAAAGGTATAAGTGCTTGCACATACTAGAAAGAAACTTGAAGTGGACAAAGTGTGATTCGTGCTAAAATCTACGTTGAATGAAGGACAACAGCTTTGAGGACTCAAAAGCAGTTACTAATACCAGTAATATCTATATGTACATGTATATTTATTGCGGATAAATCATTCACTTGCGTTCACGATTTTTGCTGTATGTGTCAATTATGAATGTGCGACTTGGTTTATTGAACACGCAAACGCATGCTATGAAGATTTGTTGTTAGCAACGAACCTGGCATCGGTAAATTGTTATCTTTCGAAGCTGTGTGTGTCGTTTGTGTCGATGTCGATATAAACCAATATAAACCCTACGAAAAAATATTTACACTTTTATGTCCAGAATTTTTAAGTAACTTTGGCTTCATTTATTCCTGAACCGCAAAAAATTAGGTCCACGAATTAATTTTGCAAGTGAGAATTTACCTCTGTACAAGGAGCCAGGAGCTAAAGAAAGGTATTTCTTTGATTAGTTAGCTGTGGAATTTTTTTTTACAATTCAATTTTGTGAAGAACCATTTATAGTATTTTATCACGAAGTGTTTGTTTAGTTAGCTAATTTGTTAAAGTAATGTAAAAAATACTAAAATAAATTATAGGTATATCGTAAGTAATATTTGTTACTCATGAATAATTTTATTTTTTACGAAGATTGACAAGAAACAGGAGAAAAATATTTTGAGCATTAAGTTTGGTGAACTTGAAGTTTAAAGATGGCCAATAGTTCTCAATCCCCGGAAAAATCAACTGAAGTCTCCCAGAAAAGGTCAACTAAAAGCAGCAGAAGAGCAAGGCAGAAACCACACCCTCGTTCAGCCCTTACTCTTAAGGAGACCTTATCAGAATGTCGAGAGGACATAATAAAATTGAAAGATCCCGAGATAATCAAAAGTACTATGAAACAACTCAATGATTACAACGATGTGGCGATTCCCATGCCTAGTGATTATGACCTTATGCAGCAACCTTTCGAAAGAGTATCAATGGAAAACACTGCTGGAAATTCTTCTGACAGATTGCGTAGTATTTTTTCTATTTCTGCACGAGCTGCACGAATGAAGAAAAAGCAAAATCAGAGACTCGATCGAGCTGCAAGCCATCATCCTCCTCCTCCATGGAAAATTCCGGAAGTTGTTCACGAAAGACTGTCTCTTATAAGAATATGCATCATTATTCATGAAATTGCATGCTATCTTAGCGCTGTCCTTACGGGTCTTCTTATTTGGCATGCCTTCGAAGGGGTAAACATTTATTCTTAGTTTATCTATTTATATGGATTAATATATTATTCAACAGATATGTAAATAGCTGCTGATTACGACGGTAAAAATCAAGACAGCTAGCCGATTTAATGGTATAATTTTATTTCTAGATTTCATGGTACCCGAAAGAAACATCTCTTACTTATTCCTGGGTGTACATTTGGCTTTATCAACCGATATCCACGTTTTCGGTTATTGTGACCAGTCTTGGTTTTTTATTGAGGTAATAAAATAGAAAATTATGTGATGTATATAGATTTAGAAGTAATTTCATGATTTCCATCTGATTGACATTACTAATGAAAAAAAATATATTAAAATATTCCAGAGTGGATTTGAATTCGACACAAAATTTTAGGAAATTTTTGCTATTCCTCTTACCGACGGTAATTCTTCTGGGAAGTTTCTACGCAAAGAAAGGATTGGACTTGACAGATCTTGAAGTGTATAACCAGAAAACGGAATCTGAAGGGAAGTTAAACAAAACGGCAGATGCAACTGAGCAAATAGCTAGTGATTATAATAATAATAGCACGAATAGTAAAATTTTAATATTGATTTTCGTATCCTTGTCTGCTCTAATGGCTCTTATCATATCTTTTTACCTTCATCTGCATAGACACAGTTTTTATCTTGTAAGAAATTATCAGAATGAAAACGAGACAAATGAAAATTAGATGGAAAAGTGAAAGCAATTTTCTTTGCAATTTTAAAATAATCTGAAAGAGAAAGAGATGAGCCGAAATTGTTTTAATGATTTAATATTTATTATGTAATTATAGTATTCTTGTTACAGATTCATTTGTACAAATGTAGGAAATGTGTGGATTGATTGCGAAAATAAAAAATAAGCATTAAGAGTATTATGTAGCAAGGTGACACATTTCTTATGCACATTGATACTGTTCAAGGAAATAAGCAAAGTTCTTTTCTGGACAACGCGGATGAGAATGTTCCTTTATGTATGTACATACACTAATCATATCTATAATTATATCGCTGATGAACATAAAATAATATAAGGAAAGTCTGAAGAAAAATCTGCAAAAAGCTCTTCAATGAAAATCAAGTTAAATATTCACAGGAAGGTCAGAAAATAAAACAGAAAGGTTAGAATTGAGATTAACGAATAAAATAAATATGTAAACAAAGAAAACAGAATTCATCCAATCGTGTTTCTATCGATTAAGAAACCCTATAATATTTGACAACCATTCTTTCTAGGTTTGACATTAGCAGGTGGACACAAAACAGCCCTGATGGCTTCGTCGAAAACTGTTTTCAGACCTTTGTTCGTTAGAGCAGAACACTCGACGTATTTAACAGCCCCAATTTCCTTGGCTAGAGCCTGACCCTTTAAAAAATTAACAAAAAACGCTTTTAGTATCAATTGTAATTGTTTTTCATTGTTATGTCATATTATGTCATTATTATAAGTCTTACTTGTGCTGCAAGTTTTTTATCCTTTGTTTTATCTGAGATTAATCTTTCGTCTCTCAGGTCAACTTTGGTCCCAACCAAAATGACAGGTGTTTTTGGGCAATGATGCCGTACTTCAGGGAACCACTATATATTTGCAATAACGAAAAAATGTTTTGATAAATCATGACTCATCATCTTACAAAATGGTAATAAAAAAATTTTAAATTCCGGTGGAGGATTTTTACCTTTCCTTTAACGTTGTCAAAGGACGCAGAATTTACAAGAGAAAAACAAATAAGAAATACGTCCGTTTGCGGATAGGAAAGAGGTCGTAACCGATCGTAGTCTTCTTGTCCGGCTGTATCCCATAATCCCAAATTTATTGGCTTTCCATCCACTTCTACATTAGCGGAATAATTGTCGAAAACGGTTGGGATGTATTCCTAATAGATGAAAGTGTGATTAAAACTCACTAAAATGAAAAAATGGTTTTGTTAGGATTTCAAATTTTCTTACATTTGGAAAGGCACTTGTCGTATAACTAATTAGCATGCAGGTTTTTCCTACAGCTCTGAAAATTATAAACAGGCAAATTAATGAAAATTTTATTCAAAAATAAAAATTAATATATTATCTTTGTAATAATCTAGGGATTTTTCATTTTCAACTTACCCATCTCCGACAACAACACATTTGATATTTTGCATAACTCGTCAAAATTAACGAATAAGGTAAACTTGATTAAAAATATTTTCCGTCTACTATAAGTCTTAAGGATATTAGAAAGCGAAAAAAAAGTAACTTATTCACTAAATGCCTAAGTTTTTCACTATCTGAAAATGACTTTGAATCTTCTTAATTGAAAATTGCAGTTAATTCGACATAAAATGTAAGAAATTTCCAGTAGGATAATTTACATGATACAAATGTTAGAGTTGAAATGATTGGGCGTAGACAGGCAAAGGAAACTGGAGAGATAAAACACGAAACACGACAGTAGCTTTGCTTCCAGGAATCAGGGAAGAGAATATTGTAAATGTAGTGGTGCTGTATCAACCTACGTAGACGAACTGGAAGGATGACAATTCAATGCGGTTTCGCCTTGGCTTTTTAATTCTTTAAATACTTGTAGTTTAATAATAATAATGAAGACTAGTAACTCCAATTTAGTAGCTTAAACATAACATAACCATACGAGGTTATTACAGATTCTTATTTTCCCTATGTTAAAGTTGATATGTCTACATTTTACATTACGTTCCTCATTAATATGAATTCATGACAAAATAAGTGACACATTATATTAGAAGTCGAGTCCAAGACTATAGATAAGATTAATGCTTCTCTGTGGAGTACTACACTAATTATTAGTGGAGAGGAACATAATAAGTATCATATCTGAGGGGACACATCATTCTTAGAATTCATAATTACAAATGTGCATTCGAGAAGATATGCTTTCTATATTTCTATATGGAGACCATTCATACATATGAATAGTACAATTCTTACGCGTTGCATGTTATCATAATCTATATCAAACGTATTATTATGCTAATTACAAATTAACGTCCACACAATTTCTTCATTATTATTGACAAACTCTATTAATTCATAAAATCTGTAGATAAGCAAGTCGTCGTCAACAATTGATTCATTATGAACAATATTTTCAACGAGATATGATAAATCACCATTTATTCATGTACATTTCAAAATATATGACAAATAAATAACTTGAATGCATAATATTCTTTCATTCATAATATTTTAACCTTTATACAACAAAGTAAGTAATGCATTGTAAATCCTTATTAGTGCCTGTAAACTCATATCATAATATGGACTGAAGAAAAAAGGTAGCATTTGACATAATTTCGATGTAGGTGTATAATATGTTCTGTGTAGCGTATCTGTAAAAGTATTCTGTCTTAAGTCGGTATACTGTGTATTCCTCGCTTTACAAGTATTTAGCAACGGTTATGATCCTGTAGGCGCTAATGCTACAAGGCACTACATAGAAAAAAATCTCTCTTTTGCTAATATCCTGAAACGCTTTAATTTTTCGAGGCATTGCTATTTGAAAATGCTTGAATAAATGGAAGCGGGGGAGGGTCATCGTGCTTTTTCGCATATTTCGGTTGACACACGCAGCCACTCTCAACTAAAACGTAATCTTGACCTAAAACAAAAATTTTATTCATAATTTATATATTTTTCCTTGTTCATGCAACCTCTGTAATTCTATGATACGTTGGTTTATAATAATCTGAAATATATAAAATAATATTAAAGTTATTGTGCTTTGAAATTAAGAAAATAGAATTTTACCTGTAAGAGTCACAGGGCCGAGTGGAATTACTAGAAATAAATAGGGCAGATACGTCTGTACACATTCTCCGTGAATCACACTGCATTCGGAAGACCTATTTATGAAAATTAAAATTAAGTCCGAGTATTTACATACAAATGCTATCGTAATTTTATTCTTCGTCAAGATATCATTTTAATGAGGACAATGTAGGTCTGAAACGTTTATGGTGACCTTTTGAGATTAAAAATAATAATAATATGCTCACAAGAGACAATACTATTTACTTAGCTTTTAGTATAATGACTCATGGTGTTGATGACGTTAATGGAAAATGAATGAAGAGCAATTACCTACAGACTTGAAAAACAACTTGCTGTAAGAGATCGGGAAATTTTTGTACAATAGTGACGGGCCTTCCTGAAGTCAGAGAGACGCCATAAAGAGGAGCTGTAGTGTTGTAGGTTGATTGACAAAGTCTGGCCGGGACACAGCCTTGAGGCTCGGATACCTTTTTCGAGCGACCTTGTCTGTTCAAATTAAGAGCAGAAACGGGGTCCCCAGCTTCATATGCACTTAGCAGTATCCTTCTTGTTTCCTCAGGTGAAATTAATTCTGGCTCTGTTTTCTCGTCGGTAAACATGAAAGAACGGGGATTCCTCTGCTTAGACACCAATTGCGAAGCCATATCCCTATTTCCCCCCAAAAATTTTATTCAACATGATTCTTCCGTTTTAGGTACAGTTAAGAAAATTAGATTCGAAGAAATTGTCTACTTTTAATAGTTTTCAGTAAAATATTTTTAGTTGCTCATTCATTTTCTCATATCTTAACACACATGTAAAAATTGTTATGATTCTATACTACAATAAATCTATAGTAAAGTGCATTTACATCTCAAAAGATTTGGATCTGCTTGATAATCTACCTAAAATTAAATGATCATGTATATAATTAATTTCAAATACCCTTTATACTTTAACCGGGTGTTTATTTTTTAAGGAATTTCTTTACCAAGGATAAGGTTTTCCATCCGGACCCAACGCCAAAGAGCCAATTTCATCCAGAGCATCTCCCCAAACGTATTTTAGTTTGTTAATATGTCCACCATTAATGTCATCACCGGCTAGGTTTTCATGAAAACTGTCTTCACGGGAATTTCCTTTTGATGAACTCTCACTACTGCTGGCACTACTAACTGAGGAAATGCGAGACAAGCTATTTAGATCATCACTGTCAAAGTTTGATAGCTTGCCTTGTCTTTTAGATTCTCCGTTTGTAACCGTCACATAGTAAACGAGGAAAAGAACCGTAAGAAAATTAATCCAGAAGAAACTGAGAGTGAATCTCTTGAAAGTAAAATGGTAAATCATGTTTTGAGTGTGAAAATCTCTTTTATGTAGGTAAACTTGTTAAAACTGGATTCATGGATGAAATCTTGAAATCCCTTTAATAAACTAACACTTTAACACAATTGTTACTTGGAAATAAATGTCACTTATTTAGTCCATGTGGTTGAATAAATGCGAGAAAAGTTTTACATTTGTGTGAATTGCAATTTTCAAAGTGTATTTCATCGTAGTTTAAGAGTGTCTTTAGATTCCTGTCTATCTGTATCAAGTGAAGATGTAAAAATACAGCAATTATTTTGGGTACATTGCTTTCTGTCGAGTAATAATGTTAAGTTCAAGTTGTGCAAATGATGGAAAGGAAGGAGTGAGACAGTCGGCTTTTTGTTGTGCCGTGAGCTAGCAGAAAGAAATGTACCTGTGTTGACGATCAACTAAATCGTTGAGAGAACCGAAAGTGATGTCTTTGTACCTGACTTACACAGGACAGCTAAAGAATTGAACAGAACAGAACTTCTTAGGAGAATAAGTGAGAAAAGAATCGTCAAATGACAATCTGTATACTCTCCTGTGGTTGCCCTTGTGTAATTCTAGTAAATAAAGTTATACTTCTTATGTGTGTGTGCATCTTAGAAGAACTACCTACCGAGAGAGAGAGAGAGAGAGAGAGAGAGAGATGTAGTAAATAGGTTTGAAAAGGGTAGGCTCATAGGCTGTAGGCTGATAACTATAGTAGATCATTTTGGAATTTATCTGTAGTAGGAAAGCATAACAATATGAACAGTACGGAATAATAAAGGTGGTTTTAGGAAAGGCGATTGTTTAACGATAAGGAGTAACACTAACTAACAGTAACTGCACTCGCAGGTTTAGTGCTTTTTGAACTGTGACAGACAATGCAACGATGATAAATATGTAGGAGTTAAGTATAAGGAAGGGCCTGTAATCACGTAATCCTACACACACCTGAGAAAAAACAACAGTAGGGCATAAAACAAACTCCTAATCTATAACAAACTACTATCCCAGTAAACCCAACCAACTATTTTTAACTAGCATCACATTCAAATATTATTATACTGATACCCTACTCATGTTTCTGTGCTAAATATTTCTAGTATATCATCATGTAGGCACCTCCTCGCTTTTTGTAGGTACACACACACTCTCTGCATAATAGACTTTAAGTAATTTATTTAATTGCAAACTTGTGTGCGCCTCTTGCATTTTATGTCCGAACAAACTATCCTGTAAAATTCCTCGCCTCAAATTACATCTCTGCCTAAGTAATTGATGTGTTTACTAGCGATAAGAACATTATTTAAGGTGTGTTTACCTCAATTCTACCTTCTTATACAGTAAGGACCCTGTTTAAATTAATAATGTATTCCAAAAACCTCTACTTAACAATCAAATCCTTAGATGAGTCTTCCAAACATAACTTACCTATGTAAACATTCAACAATTCAGTTCACTCCACGTAGTGTAGATACACTATACACTGGGCTCTTTTCTACGTAAATTCTTCTTTCACGACATCTTATCTTGATGTAAATGTCCTAAAGCACCAAAACATTTCCTTTCTTCCTCATTTTCTCACGCTTCCTTTCCGAGCCGACGTAAGAAAACCATTTTCTCTCCTTTTAAGCCAAAGTTAACTAGAGAAATCCTAAGATCTTTGACACAATTTTCATTTTCAGCAGCTATTAAAAAGTGCATTTCACAGAAATTAACGTTTTCAAATAAGAAATCATAAAATAATCGTATAGAATTGAAAAAGGTGTGTTTAATTGGATTCTCCATGTAAATAAAGATAACCAAAGAAGAAAATCATGTTTTATATCATTGTTTTCGGCTCATGACATAATTTGACAATTTGACATTTCATGCATTATTAAAACGTAGGAAAATAAGACGCAATTTTATTCAGTTTGTAGTATTTACATTTTGCATACAATTGAAATGTATCCTGCATTGCTTCCTTTGATTTTCTTCTGTCCCACTTGGGTGCACACCTTTTTTGGCATGGGATGTTTAAAATGTTCTGAGCAAGAGTCTCATCCTACACTAAAGTAAGTGTAATGATGAAGATGTACCTAATTGTCTACATGAAGGAAATTGAATAAGACGGGAAGGTCAATGTTTCCTCTTTTTATGACTTGCCATTATATTATTCTCAGTCGTAATCTACAATAACGCAATGATATTCCCAACAGAAGTCTTCTCTATTTACACTGATGCAAATTGAGTCTTGCTAACAAGTACCTATTGTCAAATGATTTACTACCGTGCCAAAATGATAGATGAGTGAGGAGTTTTATGCATGCTCTAACAAAAGCATCTGTCTTTACATTTGTCATCATAAAACTAACAAATTCTCGTCTAATTCATGCTCATAGAACAGACAAATAAATTATTGTTGCTTTCCAGCAAGTTATTTTCCTCTTTCTTGTACTTGCATCGAGATTTTCTACATTTCGTTCTAACTGAACTTTTTTTATAAATTCGAAAAAAGATTCGGAGTAATTATTATTATGGAATTTATTGATTTAAAAAATACGATCGACACATCGACCCATATATACATATTCAAACTACTCGAAATCATTCGGGTGTGCATTAATACTAATCATAAATGATGATGTACATTAAATATCATATTAATGCAGTATTTTATTTTCAACTTAATTTTATCAGTCATGTCATTAGTCATTAGGCATTCTTCTCATACTTCTTTCTACTCCGTCATTTGACAAGTTTTTGACACAAAGTCTACCATTCATTGACAAAACCGGAATCTGCAATACTAAAACGAGACTTTTACCTTTGCGCTGAACATAAATACACGAGAAACAACTTAGAAGAGAGTCGAACAACATCAAAAATATGATAATTTTTTTATACTTAATAATAATTAAGAGTATAACAAGACAAAAGTTTACGTTTCATTAAAAGCTACATATTTTCATAATAATATTTCCGTAATAACCTACTCAAAATGAGTGAGTATACTGTATACCAGTGTAGTGACAGTTTAATGTAAGTCATTACATATTTTAGGACAGTAACATTAATATTACGGTAATTAGCAAAGGAGCACGAAGATAAAATGAAAATAAACAAATAAATTCACTGTACACAAATAATAAACTGAAATAAAATTAACTCGTCAAGTAAAAAAGAAAAATTTCATTTCACTTACACTCAGGTTCTATCATTACAATTCTAATAAAATTCTCTAAATTGTAACCTAATAAGACATCTTCGAATGCACACACTTTTGCAAAATGTACGGAAAAGTATACAATGTAGCATTCGTTTTTTTCTTAAATGGGCATTTCTATACAGGATGTGTTCTGTTCATATGACTGATTAAATCCTGTGGGGACTGAAATGGTAATTTGCATAAAGTACACCACTGTTCACGAGTTTGGAAGTTGACAGATCCATGAGCTGCTGCGTAATGCTTTTTCAGTCCACTAGCATGTCCGTAGGATTTTTCACACACTCGACACTTAAATATGTCCTTTCTCATATGAATAGAGGCAATATGTTGTGCTACATGATATTTGTGGTAATACTTTCTATCGCACAATTTGCATCCATATCTTGCTACTTGTTTATGTTTAACATTAACGTGATTGATCATTGATTTCCTTATTGCAAACTCCTTTGAACAAAGGTTACACGAAAAACCGCTTCCAGTTTCTACAAAATTTAAACAAAAAAAGAATTTTTTTAGAGTACATTTTTGAAATTTTTATATTCTCTGCTTAGAGAATAGTGAAAAAGATAAAGGAACTACAAATTTTTTTAAAATAGTAGAAAGAAACCTATTTAAGGAAAATGAAATGAAGATAATCAAAGTTGATTTTTACCCGAATAGTCCAGCGTATCAGCAGAGTGCACTGGATTCACAGGTAATTCAATAATGTTTTCTGTCCCAACGATATCGTAAATAGAGAATTCGTCCGTTATGACACCCGCTCCACTCATCTCGTAATCAGTACTGGAATAAATAATTAAAATAAGAAAC
>JABASI010001255.1:0-26745 GCA_019776505.1 Tomocerus nigrus
AATCCTAACTAGCTATAACCACTAACTTTTACGTTACTTGATCCCATTGACCCCACATACACAAGAGTCAACGATAAGAAAAACATAGCAATGCTGGTATATGGATAAACAGATTTGTTAATTTATTAGCTCTACTTTTTGCTTACAACTGCAAAACATTTATTTATTTACGATGCTATAATACGATGCTATAACATAATACACTACAAGTTTCAACTAAACTCTTGTACGCTCAATCAATACTAAGTTGACTAAAAATCTATAGCGACTTTTCTGGTTACACTAGTCTAGTATACTATAAGGTTAGAGCAAAGCAGCTGTAATCATTTAAAGAAATTAATAAATCTTAAGTCTGAGCAGTTTAGATTAGAAATTAAGGAAAGTATGATAAAAGAAAAAGCAGGGGTAAAATTCTTAGAAAACGTTTATGATCGATTTTTAATTTAGAAAACAAGTGAGCTGTTTTGTGAGTCCCCCTAATAATGCATAAAAAATTAAATGTGCCAAACGACACAAGGACCCTTGAATTTTATTTATGTTTTCAGATTAAAGATAATTGGCCAATCACAGGTTTCTAACGCCAAAATAATTACTTTTGTTTCTTCATGAAAAGCAGAGATGCCCTATTAATAACATAGTTACTTGACATACTTATGAAATGTACACAAGTAGTTCTTAGTTTCTTTTGTAATTTTCAATGTTTGACGAATTTGTAAAATGTATGCAAAATCCAAGAGAACATGTATGCCTGTATGGTATCTAATCTGGGTAGATAGAGTGTGTCGACGACAGATGTGCAAAGATATGAATTAAATCAAGATCGACATTGTCAAGATGTGTTGTACAATAGAATAAGCAGAATTGGATTGCAATCTTTTTATAGGAATTATTCGCATGACCGTTGGGTAATGAGCTACGGAGAATTCCTTCTCAAAGTAACAATCACTACTAAACGACAGACCTAAATAATAGCATTGTCTACACCGTCTTCAGAATAAGGAACAAGAGAGCAACAAGCACATTAACATAAAATAGAAACGCCGATATGAACATACATATTTAATGGTCTAACAACTGCCTACATCTGAGATGGAGTACTTTGTCCCAAATTTTATAGCTGAGCCATCTTAGTCAATGCACATAATAATTTGTTGATTTGTTCGGTAGTAAAGATATGAGTGCTAAAGAATAGAGTGGTCAATGACTTGAACATTTTCAATTCCCACATCACTATTTCGAATGACATGGCTAGGCGCTCTTGCTCTAGCTAGATCGTTTGACTACTAGCATGACGTTCATCAACTCTACTTCGACGTGACAGCACATTCCATTCCACACTGCGGGTTTTTATTGCATTCGCGCATTCCTACTCTCGTTATATAAGCCATAACATCATAAAATATTAATATACCATACCTGTGAATAATAAATATCATTTCATTGCACACACAGCAGAGATGCATATTACGTCTATGTGAAAATACCTGAACATGTCTATTACTAAGTAGGTTAGTTATTATAACTATTACACATTCCACGAAAGACTCTTCTGTTGGACTGACAAAAAATGTACGCTCTATTCACACACACGAAAGTTATTAGTCAGATATGTTATTATTTGAAAAAACTATTCACAGTTTTCAAAGAAACAAGTCTATAGCATTCTATGGATAGGCAGACGCTAGACGTAAGTCGTGAACATTCTGGCACTGGAATTTGGGTTTCGGTCTTCTGATTACTTTTGTCAGAAAATCACAATCGGTTAACGTCTATGTGAAAATACCTGAACATGTCTATTACTAAGTAGGTTAGTTATTATAACTATTACACATTCCACGAAAGACTCTTCTGTTGGACTGACAAAAAATGTACGCTCCATTCACACACAAGAAAGTTATTAGTCAGATATGTTATTATTTGAAAAAACTATACACAGTTTTCAAAGAAACAAGTCTATAGCATTCTATGCTTAGGCAGTCGCTAGACGTAAGTCGTGAACATTCTGGCATTGGAATTTGGGTTTCGTTCTTCTGATTACTTTTGTCAGAAAATCACAATCGGTTTCTTTATTCCTGAAGGGATCCCTTCTCTTCTCCCTGTGGTACTTAAGCCTTTGTTTTTCTACTCACTAATATCTCACAACAATCTCACAGAAGATCTGTAGCAGTTCCCATCATTATATACATTCCTGACATAATTCTTCAGAGGAACTCAATCACTTTGAAGCAATTAAAATGTTTTGAACTTAATTTTCATTAAATATTTTCTATTAGGAAATACCTTATAGCTCTCTGCATCTTTCACGTAATTGCCGGAACCCACAGTGAGAGACAGAGAGAAGGAGGGTAACCTACCTGAAGTGCGTTAGCATAAATAATAATCTGTTTTACCAGTACACAATGTACATCAGGATCCCAAAATATGCCACACAAATACTTAACCTTACCCCCTGTGAAGCTAAAATACTTTTTGTTCCTCTTCTGAAGGGAAGGGCATGTCAAAAAAGTCCATGATGATTTCCTCTCTTAAACCGTTTCTCTTATTTCAAAGTGGGTTTTTATGCGGTCGTGAGACTTGTATTACATGCTTCATTAATACTATTTATAATTTGTACACTTCAATAAATACCAATCGTTCATCAGCTGTTTTTTAATAGGAATAGCCTTCTAATGAATTAGAAACACAAAAAATTCAGTGAGAATCTGAGAATGCCCTAATTCCTTGTCAACTAACTGTCAGTGCACTTGTACAAGTGAATATACATCACTAGAGTATTCTACGCCTTACACACTCTGTCGAACAATCATTAGGTATTTATTCAATTGAGTATATAAAGTATATAACATATATAAAGATGTATTTGTATATCTACATAGAGCACACTATTTTAACAAGCTCGTCTCGAAACCTAAACGTATACTAAATCAGTTGGCACCTTGTGTGAGCAGGAGGTATGTCCCCATATGACATTTACATGTGAAAGCAATTGAATGTCAAGTTGAGACTCAATCGAATAAATACTGCACTTAAGTTACGAAGAAAGACCAACAGTCAAGATTTATAAATGTACCAAGTACTTCCACCTTGACATTCATAAGCAAGTCTGCTTTGGCCGGCCACAAAATGATCTCATAAATATATTCAATTGAAATTCTTTCTGTTAACTCGAATCCTTCTTGAAGATAAGATCAGCCGACCAGCAATTCATTTCAATTCATTCCATATGCATAGAGGCTCGAACAACAGGGAACACGACAACTCGAACTAAAAGGGTCGAAATAATATTTGTCCTTGTCTTCTATGCCTAAAAGTCTAATAACAAAATCTTAAGCCTGTAACCTGCAATTGTAATATAGATGAAAAATTTCTTCTTCTATTTAAAAAATCAGTGTGAATATAAATGATCAATTTTTGAAAGTGGAATCATTGAAAATATTGATTCCAGGAATGTAACGTGCTATTAGTAAGAAATCAGAGAGCTGGGCGAGAATTTTCAGGAATGAAAAAGATAGTTCTCACACAAAGGCGAAGTAATCCCCACTTATAGAACTGAGTGAGTGGTTTGAGAATAAATTCGTAGAATGTAAACGAATTGGATTTGATCTGTCAATCCTTAATCCAGCTATAAAATCCTACAGTTAAGTGCACTGATGTGTGTAGAGAGAGCATGGCATTGGCATTGTACTTGTAAGTTCCAAAAGAACAGAACCATAATAACCAAGACTGACTTTATGACTATAGTAGAAGAAAGCAAAATCACACACATACAGGCTAGACTCGGCTAGAGGCTACTATGTATATGTAACATTATTCTAAAGACCACACAACTAAGTAAGTTTGTTACCTAAGCCTTTAAGACTTTCTGGCTAAACGGAATAGAACAACTGAACAACACAAGGGACATAACATAACATTAGCATTAGGAGAAGTATGGGAACATATTTAAGTAAATAGTTCTTAAAGCCCGCTACTGTACTAGTAGGACTACTAACTAGTGAGTGAGTGGAAGTGGAAGGAACTTGAGTTGGACTTCCATCACATTACATTAATTTCCCGTCTTATCTGTCTGCACTACAAACTTTGATATCTTTCCCCATGTACGTACAATGGACAGAGAATCATCTTGGCTGGCTCTTCGTCTACAACAAAACTATTATAAAGTCAGGTGCTTATGCCTATGTATGCCCTTCGTTCGCCTGACATCTCCGACTTTTCTTTGTTAGACCACGAACCACTTATATAGCTACAATAATCTTCACTGTGCTAACTTTTCTAAAGTTCACGTTCACGGACAAAGTCATAATAATAATATTAGAGCCATCATAGTCATTCAACTCCCTAAGCTACGTTTATGCATTATGCTAGGGAGAGATAGGAGGATCTATGTATTTACCTATCTACAGCTCATGCCTTGTTATTTAAGAAATTCTATGTTCCAGTCCCTACCCTACTACTTCTCTCATCCCAACAAGATTGCATCTCTTAAATGAAAGTCAAAGGGCATCTTTATATCTACTCATAATATCCACGTTACATAATATTCCTAGTTATATCATCATTTCTTAGATTGAAGGCTGAAAGCACACACGATAAGCTATTACAAGTATTTTTATAAGACATTATGACATTACATATTTGTTGGAAGTGTCCCAAAGTCGACATCCTAAACCATTTCAAAGATTTCAAATCTATCGTCGTTAAAAAGCTGTGCGCGCACAAGATTGCATCTCTTAAATGAAAGTCAAAGGGCATCTTTATATCTACTCATAATATCCACGTTACATAATATTCCTAGTTATATCATCATTTTTTAGATTGAAGGCTAAGAGCACACACGATAAGCTATTACAAGTATTTTTATAAGACAGCATGACATTACATATTTGTTGGAAGTGTCCCAAAGTCGACATCCTAAACCATTTCAAAGATTTCAAATCTATCGTCGTTAAAAAGCTGTGTGCGCACAATAATTTAGCTCATTTCTCAAGTTTCTCTATGGAATTACATTAGCCATGAATTTAAATTCAAAATATCCTCAAGACATGTCTATGGTTAATGAAATAAGGTGCTTTAGTTGAGAAATACGAGCTATGATTCCAGAAAGATCATTTGAGACGGACTTATGTAGTAGAGAAGGAGAAGAGTGTTAAGAAAAAACGTTGGAATTGAGCCTAATGCGTCAGACAAACGACACAGTAAAGCACAAAACGAGAAAAAGTCTTTTGACTTTTTTACTTTCCAGAGATTAGCGATATCTTCACAGTTGAACGCATTTTAATGTAGCCTAGCGAAAACTATAATATAATTCGTTTCCCTTTTCATACGTAGAACATTTTAGAATCTATCTGTGTGGAATATACTAGAACCGCCAGGCAGCCAACAGTGTGGAAAACTTCTTCTTCCGAATATTTCTGTATCTTTCATCTAAGTAAGCATCCATTTATCCTTTCAGTTAAGTCAAAGTCAACTCTAGTAGTTTCTCCTCCATCTATTTATTATAACTCCTCAGCTGAACTGACTGACTGAACTTTTTCCACGTTCTGAGCAATTGATGTGCTGTGGTGTGGTGTAGAAGAGCCGAGCGCTAGAAAAACACACAGACGAGACTACCCAAAAACTAACTCTCCAGATAATCTAAAGTCGACGAGTCTAGAGTGAAATTGTCTTTGCAAAAACTAAAACTTCACATCCCGAGCAAGAGAGATGCAAGGAGGCGAGGAAAATCTTTATGTTTTCCTAACCTCCATTTATATTTCGGTTTCTTCACTCAGATCAGCACGAACGAGCAATAAGATAGGATAGGACAGGAAGATACTCTAGTCTAGTAGATCCTAAATAAAGTTTTCCCTTTCCTCGCTTAGTTAGACACAGTTAGGTTACAGCCTAATTTTTCATATACAAGTTCTAGTTCACTTTATCTTTAACGCTGTAACTTAAACCCATCATTTCTCATAACCAACCAATTTATGATCAAAAACTTTGCTAAATTCAACTGGAAGAAAACCCACTGACTTAAATATACCTAGGTAATCATTTTATATTGAACTAATGACACACTATACATACATTTTCTAAGCACATCTTTTCCTAAATAGCTTTATTGCATAAGAAATACATTATACTTACTACACTAGAATATACACGAATACTACGGATCAGTTAATTTCCACCCATCCATTTCAATTCCATGAATTTGCTTACAAAAGTCACAGTGTTACATGTTACAACACACAGTAGACCGTAGATGTAGGTAGGTTATGTATTTTGTCAAATGAAACAAATTATATTCATCATAGAAGCAAAAAACGACGCTGTGTGCTATCCTAACCCTGTATAACCTAATTTAGATTGAGCGTGTATCTATAGAGTGTACCCGAAGAAAAACCCGAATGGATGATTTGGATGTGTGCAGGAAAAACATTCGTTTCCATTTTGACTCTCAGTGAGATATGATAGAATTGGATTAATGTTATCTCAACTTATATCTGAACAAGTCTTGAGAAAAATGAGATGAAAGATGTGTAGTAATCGTCGAACGTACTAATAGTCCTTAAAGCACATGTCTTTTATGTAATATAGTGTCTATTCACGTCAGTGAACATCTATATCTAGCCACCTACATCCCAATCTAACAGAAGACACACTCAAACTTAGAGACACGACACTTAGCCAAAGTAAAATTCTCTTCCTGACTTGGTTTACTGTTCTAGATATGAGTGAAAAGAGAAACTAAAGCCGTATTGACTTAATTCATAGAGTCTTTGAGTATAGAGAAATAGCAAAGGAAGAAGAAGGAATTGTTTCATGGCATTATCAGTTGAGTCGCTGAGGGATCACATTTGATCACGGTTGATGGAATCAACAGAGGAAGAGACAGATCGTTGCCCTGTTCACCTTTCTACTATTCTCTATTTCTTGCATTCAACAAACTTTGACTATTTCTCAGACTATGTTGACTGCAGAATATAAAAACCGCATATGTTCCGCTCCCCCGCTTTTCCTCTTCTATCTCTGTCTCCCTCCACTTTGCTAAAGATGGAAAAGAAAGAGAATTAAGTAAGAGGAAAGTCAGAATACCCGAGTAGCTGCAAATCCCCGTCTAAATACCCGAATACAATGCGTCTACGTGTAACAGAAATTCATGTCTGTACGCCAAAGTATTAAACAGTGTATTTATTGTCTAAGAGTCAGGAAATACGGAAGAATATCCTGACTATAGGAAACAGAGATGAATTCTAACACGCAACTTAAAAAAGACACGACTATGCCATGCAGACAGACAGACAGACAGACAATCTTCTTACATAGCATCTCCGTTGTTGGTTGCTTGGACGAAGGAAGAAGAAGTAAAGTAACTAAAGAACTTTATCGTTTCTACGATGTACTTGCACATCCAGCTCCATCCCTTCCACCTAAAACTCACTTCCATCCAAATAAACTACTCTCCTCCACTATATAATAATACTTTCCCTTCTTCTCTCTGTTACATAACGCACTGGCACTGAGAGCGTCTCGCATAGCATTCACACAATTCATAGGTGATTGCACTGCGTGTGTCTATAGCAAAAACTAAAGTATGCCCCAGACAGGTATTAGGAATTCGCATCACTTGCAACTACCTCGCTCTTCTTCTAAAAGAGTCGAACCTAATACTCACCAAGATCCATTGACACTACTACTAATACTACAACTACTATTGCCGACTGGTTTTCTTCCCTGCCACTTATACTTCCAACTATAAGTAAGTAAGAGGAGCAGGGAACAAAAGAACACTATTTCATGGAATAGATGGAATTGAATAGAAACGCATTGCTAGAGGCGATGAGAAAAGCTCTATCCAGGAGAGAGAGAGAAGATGTTAACTTTCTCATCTTAACATCCACAGCCAGACAATCAAGGAGACTCCCTTTATTTTTACACTCTGAATTGAATATCACTATTAAATACTACTACTGTAGCACTCCCCATCTTTTCTCCTCGCTCTACGCACTATCCTCATGTTCTCCCTTATCTATTCCATCTTAATGCATTGCATTTCATCCTAAGAATCATGTACTTACTATCTCTCTACCTTCCATTTCAATCTTCTACATACCCAAACCACCACCAAGTATCTCTCTCTATAAGACACTAGGACAATTTCACATTATGTTCTCACTATACTAGAGATATAATGCAATGGGTATGTGTATTACGCAATGATTCAGTAAAAGACAGATGTATAAAATATAAAAAGAATCTTTTACGACGCAGACTAGTCAGTTTCCGATGATTAGGCTATATACACTAAGCCTCTGAGCTGTGTATGTACTTGTATACAGAATAATATGTAACCCACTTGGGCTTTACGTTATATGTGACTCTTTGCTCAAGTATTAAAGATAACATAAGATTAAGTTGGCTATGGAATAAATGTAGGTGCCCGAGCCTACACGGACTTAACTTTTATACATTCATTGCGCGTAGAGGCTTCTTCTGTTTCTAATCTTAAATTCTTCGTTGATCTGTCCAAATCTTTTTGTTTCTTGTGGTTTATAATGTTAGCTCTGTCTTTATGGCACCGGTTTATCTTTTTCTCCTACAATTCTCTCATAAGTTACTCATGGAAAGTTCATAGGACTCTTTGTGACTTTGACTCTCTCTCTCATTTTATCCCTTTATTATTACACAACCAGTTCAGTTCACGCGGAAAGCTAAATAACCTTTAGAGTTACACTTCACACACGTGTAACCGAGTTAGTTAGAGTCATGAACGGACGCATAATATTTTTATATATAAACACTGTAGGAGAAGAACAAGACATGTTAGAGCAATCAATTCACCATAAACACGCTACAAACAAATGGTGCACCATCATAAAACAAGATTTCGTAATTTAATCCGAAATGAAAATCAATAAATCAACATGCAACACTCCGAGAGATCTACTCATCGCAAACCAATTGCAAATGCACCGGCCTTCTAATCTTTTCTCTACTGGCATGGCATTGCACAAACCAAAGCTCTTGTTGAATACCAAGTGGATGTTAGTATTATATTTATTCCACTTCGTGTAACTGCATTCAGGTTAGATGAGCCCAGCCGTGTGGCGTGGCCCTAGATAAGATCAGATCCGACCACAAGATTCTCATATAGGTACCTGCTACAATTGGGATTGTGGGACTATGACGTAAGCATCTTCACAAAATCAAATCAGTGTAATAATGGAAATAATGTCGAGCTCTGTATAATCAGACTAATACAACAATACAAGTCAACCTTTGGCTAACCACAGATAATAACAAGTAATCAAATATGAAATATTATTTCCGTACAAAAAAATCTACCAAACTTTAGAACATTAGCATGTAGATGCACACCTTCATTTTATACTACAGATAGATACTCAGTGAAAGAGAATGCAGATTACTTTTTATATTGCACACGTGAACATTCTTTCACATCTTTTTCGTGTCACAAACCCACAAATCGATTGCTCGTAACAAAATGAGAAATGCAGATGACAGAAAAACCAAAGCCAACGAATCAACTTGTTGACTTGGATTGTCATGAACATGTCACATGTGGCGACGAAATGTGAAATCAAACAAATTATGGGCTCATAAAGTAGAATACCCACTGGAATCTGCATGCTTCTTGTAACAATATAAAAGTTCCAACAGTGCCCATAAGTCAAAACAAATAAGAATGTCAAGTGAAAAAGAAAATACATAAAACTTAACTTGCCTACGTATACTGTTTATTTGAAAATAAAAATTGCTCAAAACTCAAAATTAACCACGAGTAATTCAGATTGATACATAAAAAAGTTTCACACACCTGCCCTTTCATTTTTTTTAAAATATGACTTTGTCAAAATATTAATTTTCTAGCGTCTATAACGTACCGTTGAGGATATTGCGATTAAATCGCACAAAATAGTATCATCATCCATTTAGATATATTATTACGAAATTTCTGGTTTTAAAGCATTGAATGCAATTTACCTACATATTTATAAATTCAATGCACATTATTGTAAAAAAGAACCAACTAGACTTCCTTAAAACTAGTTAAAAGGAAAAGTTCTTTAACTTCACATATTATATCATCTGCAGTCGTCAGAAAGAAACCACTAGATGAGATAATAAATTATTAGTAAGTTCTACGTAGTAATTGATAAAATTCTAAACTTAGAGACTAAACTGCAACAAAAACACCTAACATGAATAAGTATGCATTTAAAATGTAGACTAGTCAGTCATGACAATTTTGTAGGCTGCCTGGAGGGAGGTAGGCATAGGAGTACCGAGTACCTACATGCATGTTTTATTTAATTTGTCAGTTTATTGTGTAAGCAACACCATCGGAATCTAAATGTGAAGACCATTATTCATTATATTACTATTAGGTAGACACACACAGAGCTACTATATACGTCACGTCAATTAAAAATCAAGTGTGAAACTGAAACTCACACTTCATTAAAAACACTCCCTTTCATTTTGTCACTCCATTCCATTGCACTGACTGACATTGCATCATGCCATACCACATCAGCTTCTTTTCTGCTGAGAACGGCACTCAGATCCACATGAATTGAATTACATTATTACAAATGCATTTGAATGAACTAAATTCCTCATTTGAAAAGTGAATAAAAGAATTCCTTTCTTTGTGCAGTTCATAGCAGGATGATGGTATAGTCATATATAGATTACATGAATACCCCTACTATTGCAAGATAAATTGGTAGTCTATTAGCACTGAATGAAATTGAAACTACTTTTGTGCATTCAAACTTCTCTAGTTCTCTACTCAGACAAATCTCATTTCCAACTTCACATTTCTTAAATCTCGTAGTAGTGAGTGCTGACATTTTATCTATCTCTATACGCACTGTGTAAGCGTTTCTAGTACAACAATGATTTAATTCACATAAATAGTAAATAGATAATAATAGTGTACTGTTCCTATAAGATAACTTGCTATATGCACGAAGGAATGAATTTAATGAACCTTGGCTACCTGTACAATAGTAAATGGGAATTAATTGTATACATGATATAAATAAGTGAATTTACAAAATGTTTGTGTTTTTGTGTACGTCTAGTCTGTCTGTATTGGACAGACAGCCTTAGAATTAGTAGAAGCTACACAAATGTTTACATCATTTATATTAATGAGTTAACATTGCTACCCTAATTATACTCCTCCATTAATAATTATGTTTTGCTATCCTTCTCCTGCTTCACGCTTTATTCCAAAGAAAAAGGCGACCAAGAACAAATCTCGAGAACATCTAGTGTCTGCATCCAAATCATAATTATACGTATCATATATTTCTTCCATTTCATAATTGACACTCGCACACTTTTTAAAAGGGTATCTAATGTGTAGCAATTGAAATATAGTGCAATTTTATTGCAATGTTTCATACGTGTAATTTTATGCCTTTAACCAAAGTCGACCATTTGTAGACAAAAGGTGTTGCATCCAGATCATAAAAAATGTATAACAATGTCTGCTTGCCGTCTGTTGTCAGTTTGTCAGTTGTCTGTCCTACAAAACGCATGTCCCTAGTCGTGTTATTAAAAAAATGCCCATAGGTACATGGTACATCCCATCCCAAGCACAACAATACTTAAATTCAAAAATATCGAGCAGAACAATGTGAATTGTGAGAACTGAGAACGTAGATACTAAGCTGAGATTGTAACAATGCGACTTCAGTTGGAAGCTGCAGAGTAATAAGAAATTTTTAATCTCTCATTAGATCATAGAACTGCATTGCGGTTCTGTTTAAAGGGAAGAAATAATTCTGCATTGAAAAAGACGGAGACTTGTACGAGATTTTATTGGAGAGAAGACAGGCTGCCATAAATGTAACCTACTAGTCTGCATAGTTATTATTAAATAATAATAGCTTAATTGTACTGCAAAGTGTTCGTGAATCAAATGGCCAAATCGAGTGAAGTGAAGCGAATCCCGATAAGGCAGTCCCGTCGCCAACTCGTCTCCTATCCTAATGAACTAGTTTTCTTTGAACACGAAGAAGAAATGGATGTAGAATCCCAGATCTTATCTCTGATTCTATTCTAAATCAAAATTCACGAATGCCATAATAAATATCATCAATAGCTCAATAGAAATGCGTCAAACATTCAGCTCTTCCTTAAAATCAACATAATTATAAATATTTTTTGTTTTTAAACAATGGATACCTAATTAAGTTAGGGATACGATTCATACGATTGACGAAACGATATGGATTCAAGCTGTGTTCATAATAAAGCGATATTTTGGCACGCACAACATAAATTGAGCAGAAAACGTTTGTGAGTATGGACATAGATAAAAAATAAAATAAAAAATAACGTAAAGGTGTGTATACTTATGAGGCTGAGACAGAGCTTGCCAACAGAGGATAATCCATTAGTGGAATTTGCAGGGAAATGTAAGGCTGGTGGCGTAGCAGAAGAATTAGCGTTGGGATTTGCGTGACTGTGACTCTGCTGACTGTGATTGGGATTTGACATGAAGGTGTATGGTGCAAGAGGAAGAAGATGCGGACCTTGCACTTGTTGAAAATTGGTGGATTTCCCTCGAATCTGTTGAACGGAGTGTCTGGACGGAGTTCCATTGTTAAGTCCATGTCGTCCGTTGCTGGACTTGTGAGATGATTTCATGAACGGAGGGTTGAACGTAGGATTACGACTAGGAAGGAGTGGGGGAGTGGGAACTTTATGATCTGTGACGTCATGATGGATGACCAAAGTTCCGGTTCCTGAGTCAGAATCCCAAGAGTGTGGTCGAACCAATCCACAAAGCGGGACTGGAGGGAGTGGAGGTGGAGAGACATAGAATTTCGAATTGGAGACGATAGAACTTCGATTGGAGCTTGTGATTGAGGTGGAGGATGAAGATGAGGCTGAGGAGAGGACAGAGTTGGATTTTGTAATCGACGTCCCAGGAGATGAGCAAGAAGAAGATAACGAAGGGATTAACGACGTCGGACTGACTATTCCACTCTGTGGACGTGAATTAGTGTGACTGGAAGTCTTATTATTGTTCTTCGTTGGACTTCCACTCAAAATGTCAATGGGGGAGTTCAAGGAATGTCTTTGGTACTTAAATTCCCGCTCCCGATCCCGCAGAATTACAGTAGAGGCCGAAGCTCTGGCTTGTGAAGATGAACCACTACTGGCATTACTGCAGTTCGTTCCAGTGTACAAACTACTCGTGCTGGAACTCTGGAGGGGAATAAGCTTTGTGCTGGTAGGGAACTCGTAGTAATCCTCGTGATGGGACTGCGAGGCTCGAACCAAAGACACAGTCGCCTCATTCCCATCCGAAGGGTGCGAAGACCTTTTTGGTCCGTAGACAAAAGGATTGAAATTTACAAATTGCCATTCTGCCTCTACGGAGGTTGACGTTGACGTTTTAGAAGTTGACGACGACGACGACGACTCATTGTGCGTTTTATTTAGCGTCTGTTTTCGCCGTTTAATCCGCGTCTTCAAGTTATGCATTCGTTCACTGTATTCTGTCAACCACATCACTTTTTTTAATTTATCCGACTATTTCTCTCACTCTCGACAACAAATCTCCTCTTTCTATTAAATCATGCACAAATCACAAAATGTAGGTAATCTACTTATTTCCACAAAATACGACACACAAATTAGGATTTGACCCAACAACAAAGAGCATGAGGAAAAATACATTCAAAATAACAGAACGTGACGTAACGTAATGCAACAACAACAAGAAAACAACACAAATGAGAATGAGACAGAAGAACACAAATTCGTCCGATTCTTATCTTTCCTGGAAAGAAAGAGCAAAGGGAGGGATTAATCCCTAAACCTCTCTCACTCTCTCATTTGATTTCACTTGATGGGATAGGACACGACACAAACAATCCCCTCTACTCCACAAACAATCAAAAGTTCAACACACAAATCCAATTAGTTTCGTCCTAATTGCAAATTCTGAGAAAATCAATTTAGGAAAACATTACTTGCAACACTTAGACACACAACAGACAGACACAAAAGTTACAAATCAAATTCCCTAATTTTCTGCATTAGTATTCCCTACTCCTTGCAAGTACAAGTAATTTTCCAACTCTAAATGCCTAAATATTAGTGGTAGTACTTACAAAAAGTCGTTTTCAACGAATTTTAGTTAAAGAAAATCCCACGTTCACAAACACTTTCTATACAGTACAACATTAAACAATTTTTTATTTCAGAATTTCCCCAAAAAAACCAAATTTCAATCTCTCGTCATAAAATGGAGATCGTTTGTGTTCCAGAAGGAAGAGAGTCAAGTCGGACGTCGGAGAATGATCGCATGTAGTAGTTAGATGTTTAATGTAAGTTTTAAGTGTAACTGCGCTGGAGATAAAAGGAGGAATGAACTGTGTGATGTGACTCTTGAGTGTGAGTCGTCCTGTCTTGTAGAATAAAGAGCACTATAGTTGAGTTGACTATTAAATGGGTCTGGATATGGATTAGGAGTGAGTAGTAGTGAGTAGGATGACGACTCGACGGACTCAGTGATTCCACATCCACTCTTAATGTACGTAAGCAATAGGAGAATGAGGAAAAGTGAGTTGAGTTGATTTCAAAGTTGCTACTATTGCTAGTACTTGGACATATTTGTTCCTTAAGCTTTTGCTGCTGGTTTGCTGCCGATGCGATGGTCACTGTGTGAGAATGTGTAGGGAACAATTACAGGGATCGGAACGAGTCTTGTCACCTTAAACTGACTTTTACAACTTTAACTACAAGTTAGAATAGAAGGTTCACAGACACAATTTAGTTCAAGTGCAAGTCTAAGTGTACGTATCGTATCGTAAATGTAGTAAATAAATCCGGAGAGCAAAAAAGAGGAACTGAGAACTTGAACTCAGCTCTAACAGCTATAGACATTTAGAGCAATAATAATAATACATAGTAATGTTATTACATTACTACTACTACTGTTTTACTGGACTGCTGATGCTGCTTGCTTCACTTTGCTTACTTTCCTTTCATGCCAATTCACTTTAACACAAGAGGAAATTGGTTCTATGCCTTCTATAATCCCCTAACCAAATCTACTAACATTCCTAAATATACGCAACTTGAAAATTAAAGTAGTCTACTGCAATAAAACCCACTACTAGTAAAGTTAACGAAAACTTATTTCGTCGCTACACATAAAGCTGACAGAGTGACGATGAGTGAGTCAGGACATACACTCTATCCACCAACAACCACACACATAGACAGAATGAACAGTCGCTCTCGTCGACTTAACTTCAAACTGTTACACACTTGTATGTAGTACACTGCTGCTGCTGCAAAGTCAAATGCATTGCCTCCTGCATAACATCATACGGATACGCATAGAGAGCAAGCAAACCATCCGACTTACCATAACAAACTAATGCAAAATGTATATGAGTAAGTGTACACGTAAAAGGCAGATCAGAAACAGACATATTTACAGCTCTCTGTACTTCTAGTAGGTACCCATAATAATATCTGAGAGCTTATGCATATGTTACGTAATGCACATGTATAGTACAGATAGATAGATAGACAGAATGAGCTTAAGAAGGAACAAAACCCCTTCTTTCTTCCCTCAACTTTTTCAGTGCATCGTGCCGTGTACTCCACCATAGAAATACCAACCGACCACACTTACACACATTCACATATTTAGGATACCTATTATACACACTGCACAAACATACAGGCTTTTAATGCACTGTTTGCCTACACAATCACATCCGATCCACGAAATTGTTAACTATTCATTCTGTATACATACACTAAATATTTTATGCAGTAGATAGAACAGAGAAACATTTAATCCTCCAGATAACTAAGAATCGGCAACAACTTATTTGGCTTCCATACAAACAAATATAATTTTATCTTACACCCTTTTGCATCATCATGACTAATAAAGTAAATATCCACTGCAATAAATATCTATAAACAAATCTAGAGAGAGACTATTGACTATCAGCCAATATATTTGATTGACTATTACAGCAAACAAATCATATAGGACACCTCCTGTGTTTAATATTACATAAAGAGTAAATCAATATTCCATGTACATAGGTCTAGGTATTTTTATACATTTTTTTAAACGTTTACAAGGATAGTGCCCAATCTACTAGGAAAAAGTTAGAAGAGCTATTAAATGTGTTGCTTATTTTCCTTTCATGTGCAAGATCAATGCTACCATTAAAACGGAGTCGTTGAAATATACGTGTGAAATGATTGCTTAGGATGAGTTAAGATGATAGGCTTCAATTTTGCACTGACAATTATGCTAAATACTACATACGTACCTGTTGTACTTTGTACTATTGTGCCAACTATATAGATGCTATAAGAATTCGTGAAGAAACGGACAAAGAATCCTGTAAATACTTATCCTCACGACACGGACATTACGATCTGACCAACAAGCCGGAACACAATGCTTAGAGAATGGGCTTTATTGTTAAAATATTATAGCCTATCTGTCTGCATCCATCCAGTTAGCAGTTAACCTAGCATTTATTATTATGATTCTTTTAGTATTAGCGACAAAAAGTCGAAGACTCGGCGGACGGAGACATGCAGACAAACAATTTTGCCGACTCACTCTCTGCCGTTGCAATAAACTAAGCTCTAGCTACGGCAGTTACATGTTTAAAATTCTCTACTATACCATGTCCCTTGTAAATTTCTTGCAATTCTACTACAGCTGTCATTTCATGCTTAATTGCCTTGAGAAATTCGCAATTGCCTTTTGCTAAAAAAAGTTGCGAGGGAGCGAACTCAGTGTAAGTGTAACGAAAAACAACGGAACACTTTAGTCGGGCACACTATCTACTACATGTACATGCCCAACTTATAAAATGTGTTTCTGTACAGACTATCATGCATTACATAATACTAAATTACATTTGAACATGGCAGTTACACACTTACACATAAAAACTCACTCAAAGCAAACGGTTGCAATTGTTTCAGTCTTACATGTAATTACAAACACACCAATGCATTATCAATATACATATAAAAGTGGCAACTTTATTCCGATAACATTATAACATTGATTGCAATTTTCCTGTTGGAAAGAAATTTAGTTTTTCAGAAGAATGTTTGCTCTTCTTGGTTGATTAGTTAAAGAATAAACATGCAAATAACAAGTAGACTACCTGTGCTGTATTAAATAGACACTATACCATCAAATAACAACAAATCAACGTGAGTCACATGGGAAGAATGTTAAGGTTGAATTCAAAGTTAACTTTCAGTTTTTATGAAGTATAAAATCTAGAGAAAAAACTCTTTTCCTTTCTATGAACTGCACCTAACATACCTGCTTACTAACCTAGCACTATCTTGTGTAATGTAACCAAAGAAAATAAATTGTTGTTCTGTTTAACACACCTGAATTTCAACCACTTACTTCTAGTACAATTACACAAACATAAGTAGAGTACAATGCACGTTATGCAATATAATCTTCAAGTCCAGAGTACAAGTACCTAATTTCCTTCACTCTATACTGTATGGGATAGTGTCCTTTAGGTATTACCTGTACATGTAGGCTAAGCTACACAAAAGCAATAATATTGTATCTAATGACCGGCAGAAGAACTATGATTTAGCAATGATATCCCTACAGCCATCATTATGTACGATGTACCAAGAACTAAAGAGTGAATGTGAGATATTTATGATGCAAAATAAAAATGCTGACCATATACACAAATATTATTCCCTAAAGATGACAAGAAACCACAAGATTTTCTTAGAAGAATCTTTAGTTATGCTCTACAGACTCACAATAGTTAGCTCGACATATAATAGTTAGCTGAATGACTAAATAGAGTCTTAGTATTCATGTGCATGTATCTTGTTAAATTTTAGGAAAAATATATGTGGCCACACAATCATTGTAAATTGTAATGGGATATAGTGGTGGCCGTGGCAGGCGGACTAGAAAATCTACACGCATTTGTCTGGATTTGAGAGGATATTTTGCAGAGGTGCAATGCAGAAAAGTCAGGTCAAATCTGCAGAGCAAAGATAGCGTCTACTACTGTGCTTATCTTAGTTGCCAGAGAAGAGGAGCTAATGCAGAAATAGTGTTCATTGAGACAGTCAGTTAGGCAACTAACGAAAATAAAGGGATAAGAGGCTTTGCTTTTTGGCCTGCTATGCCATGGCACTTAGCAGTTCATGGAGCAGAAGATCGCCGCGCCAAACCATACCACAACACTTTTACGACTCTTTTCCTAATGCAATAAAGTCAGTAATCATTTCCGCTCCTCTACTCTTCGAGACAGGTGGAAATTGCTAGATTCCATTCCACGTAATGCCATACGCTACACGAACACAATGCACTTCTTGGCATCACACAATCCACACTACATTGGCTAAACCCTCCTTTCTGCCAATCCTTTTCTGCTAAGACTTAGCCAAAGTCAGTCACAGCCACAATTATCTATACTTATGCAATCAAACCATACAAGTATTGGCTATTCCTTTGAACATACTGACTGAGTCGGCTAAAAAATCTTACCTACGTCTTAACCTAACGTATAAAATCTTGCAACGTATTCTCTATTATTTCATTTCATTAATAAACGCAGCTTTGCGCTCAGCAAGTTACATTACGTAACTTTTTACAGTAAGAATGATATCTAATACGCATAATTAGCTACAAAAAGCTGATCTATTATTATTTCCCCAAATATTGCAGCATGATGTTTCCCTGTTGTGAGAAACGGCATAAACCATAACTTTATTGACTGCCATTACACAATAAATGTGTGTAGATGTGAACTTTTCATGAAAAAAAAGCTATCCTCGAAAAAACTCATTGTCAGTGCTCAGTGCATTGTAACGATGAAAAAGTATAGATAGGTACTACTGTTTTATATACTAAAACAGGCGGGATGGAAAATATTTTGAGGCTTTCATAATAGTAAATAGCCACAAAAGGGTGGACATGTTTCCACACGACAGAGCAGAACAACTGAGAAGAGCACATGACTAAGTTCGTTTACACTGCGACGAAAATGACACTGGAATAAGATAAGGATTATGCAAAGCTAACGCTATTTTTTATTTACTTCCTTCACTAACTGAAAGGATAATATTCCTCAAGATTGACATGGCACTATAGGAAGACAGAGAATGTAGCAGACTATTATTATTTCTTGACTTTGCAATGTAAAGCGAGTGTTGGAAACATATGGCACCGTCCTGCAGACGGGGACGACGTGTATTAGCATTTCAAGCTCTAATATTTCGACAATCTACGATATATTCCTGGCGCTCTGAATTTTGCATTAGCCCGAAGGAATTTTGCATAGATGGATATATACATACTGTAGGAGAGTTGAGTTTAGAATTTTATCTGCATTATTGTATAAGAATGGAAATATTATAAGCCTGGGAAGAATCTAAATAAATTCCAATCGTAAACAAAGAGAAGAGAAGAGTGGTGAATGGCGAGTAAGGAAACCGAAGGCAAAGTCAAAACGAAGCAACTTCCCTAAGGCTTCACGGGAATTTCGATATTTTCCTTAAATCCCTACTCGAAAAAACACAGACAGAATACAAAAACAGAAAAACTGACAAGTAAACACAGAGTAGCTCTAGCTCCTACGTATATATATTCTCTTTGTTGTAGTTTCTGTCTTGTGTCTTTTTTCTGTGCTAAAGCGAACGTAACTCTCAGAGCAGTCTCTTGATGGCCATAGACATAGAAAGCTGAGAGTTAAAGTTAGCTTGCATTTCATCCATGTAAATTGCTTACGTTATGTTACGTCACGATACGATACGACACTTTGTCTCCATATAAATAGAGAGAGGAACCTAAAAAGGCTCCTAACCTCCATACTCAAAGAATAGATACCTATGGATATGTAGCAACTTGTGCTAACCCATACAGGAAAAAAGACAGAAAACAAGGAAAAGAATGGCAAAAAGACACTCTTCGACTTTCTTTTCCTCTACGTCGACTTTCGACTTTTGTCTATTGTATTTCCATTGTATTGTTGTCATTCAACTCGTGTAACTCCTCCACTATAAAAGTAAACAGATACACATACACACACACACTCGATCACTATTTTACTATTTTACACGGCACAACACAACACATCACTAATAGCAATGTTATACTAAATAGAAGGGAGCAACTGTATGTAGTGCTATGGTTAGCATCGTAAATCCCGTTGTTGCTCTACCTTCTATATCACATTACAATATTCTAGTAGTAGTAGGTTAAGATAGGAGCTTCACAAAATTCCGATCCAATATTCACAGAGCATCCGTTCCGCCTTCATTTCACAGAAGAGCCAAACGAAACCAAGTCGAACAGAATGTAATCTTGCTCAGACGAAAAAGTCCAGCCTCACAGTTTCCCAATTCCAATCTTATCATATCACTAACTGTACTAATGCACTGTGAACTATATTAGAGGATAATGTAGTAGTGGTACATCTAGAGACACACAGTAAAAAAGACGTCCGTCCTCTCCGAATAAAATACGATGAAATCCAATACGATTCTTACTCTTTGTCTTTCTGTCATCTGTATGGAAGTTGTTGCAATGTGCTCACGATTTTTGCTCTACTATTTACTAGAACATACTACTGTACTATATATTTATTTATAGTCAAGTGTATTACAAGTATCTTTATATAGCCTGCTGACTTGACTGTTAAACAAACGGCTACATTTGTAATTCCAATGTTTCTTCTACAGACAGGAGCAGGACAGAGAGATAACGATATTTCCCATTTAACTCACAATCCACTGAACTTCAGTTACAGATGCGATGTCGTCTCAAGCCGAATGCTTCATTTATACAAAAGCCCACCAACTTATATTTATGATGTTTGCATTCATGTCAGGAAAACCAAGTTTTCAAAGTTAAGAAACATTCTCATTTCATTTTAAATATCCTAGAAGAGTAGTATCTCTTGAAATGTAGTCCATTCCTGTGTCTCATTATATATTTAATACACTTTCAATGTTTCTCAACGAGATGCGATGTTTAGAATCGGAAAAATATCAAACTTTGAACGAAACGTAATATAGTATAGAGGCAAAGAGCTAGGCAGCTGTGTGTAGTTGTTTATTTTATTGGCTACAAACACCATCATTCTCTGCACTCTTATCAATTTCTTTTCATAACAATTTTATTTATAACTTCGCCACTATAATAAGTAATTGCTTTTGATAATCTCTTGCTCCAGATATATAATTATAAACACAGAGAGAGATATCATAGAAATGAGAACGCATTTCATTCATTCCTTAATATAAAAAAGAGGAGAGGGATTGGAAATGAAGCACAAGACAAGACACCATTGTTTATCAATATTTTCCCACTTTGATTTATCATGTCAGTTAGTTAGTTATTCTATTTGTACAGCTCTAGTAGTTATCGCTGAACCGCTTAAAGGGCATCTCTTCTACATTCCATTAAAAATACTACCACCAATAAGTTATCTAAACAGCACGTACATTTCAGAACACGAAAAACAACACAGAATTTTCAACTACATATGCTACGTACATGTACATATATTAGATGTACATACACAGTACATAGTGACATGGCACATAAACAGAACGTAGAGAGAGGAGAACCCAACTTGCATACCAAAACGCCGCAATGCATCACATCATTCAGAAAGTGGAGAGGAAGATGTTGTTTCTGAATGCGATCTGCAAGGAACAACGTGATCTGACGTAATATGGCTAATGTAAGCAATGGATGCAGCAGTAGTTTACTGTAATACGATTATACGATATGTACTAGTAATGTAATGTAATACAGGGAAACGAACGAGATCTCACACTCAAAATCATTCCACAATCCCGAGAACTAGAATAAACATATCCATTCAGTTTAACTCCTACTTGAATGCAAATACATTCTCTCTCTATCTCGACTATTCAGCATCATTCCTACTCTCATGTCCATCCACTTACACTTATTACACTACACCATCATCGTATATAAAACAGAGAGAGATATATTTTCATAGTGAGACTCTGGATAAGTAAACATATAATTCATATATGTTCGTTCACTAGGAAAAGTACTTGTTCCAACAACTAGTCAAATGAAATCCACCAACGAGAGAACCATAAATTGCATGTTCTTTTCCAAATGCTATCTTCCCACACTAGTGCCATGTCAGTATAACATAAAATAACATCACACTACTAAATAGCACCGCACAGCAAACAAAACGGAGAGAATACCACACACCACGTCAAGACTAAATGTCCGTCCTCTTTTCTACACTACAATAAACAAAACACTAATCAACTAGCATTACACTTCTATATATCTTCAACAGTATCCCACTACAAACAGTCAGCACACAATGTCTCTATGTAAATCCATCCAGTCTGATTATCATAAAGTACAAAGCGAGCTTTGCTGGATCTCTGTCTTCCAAGAATCTACTACACAAGAGATTCTTCTTCACATCACATCATTCCTCTCACTCTCTCCTAACAATCTTCTCCATGCAGTCCAATCCGAGTCCAGTTCCTTTCCATTCTATTTCTACTTCCAGCTCCACCCTTACAAAATCTCGCTCTCTACGAATTACGTTTAGTAAGCACAAGCAGCCAAGGAAATTCAACCCCTTTCTTTAGAACACTTTAATCATCTTTCACATCTCTTGTTTTCCTTAACCGAATATTCTTATCCGCTTTTCCTTTTATAATAAATAAATAAAGCTCTCCTAGCTACAACACACAACTCACAAAATTTATCTTATCCTTTGCCTTTGCCAGCTGCACTTCTTAAACAATTTATAACCAGGTTATTGTTNAATAAATAAATAAAGCTCTCCTAGCTACAACACACAACTCACAAAATTTATCTTATCCTTTGCCTTTGCCAGCTGCACTTCTTAAACAATTTATAACCAGGTTATTGTTATAAACACTTGTAATATAAGCGATCACGGTCAAAACAAAGTCAAGCCATCCTTGTTGTGGATAAGATATTCATGCGATAAAATAAAGGAGCAGATTGGATTCCAGCAGCACAAGTTCCGTTGGCTCATCCCCTACATTATGCATTACGAAATCACCCAAATGAAATTGGGTCGAACTGTATTATTATTGCTAACATATGCGTAGCATGTTCCAGTAATAACGAACTTAGCAAGATATATCCTCCAATTTACATCAGAGAGAGAGAGAAGAGTCAAAGTCAACACTGAGCCGGAAGAGTCCGAATGGAAATTCTAGGGAAAGCAATACAGATGAGAATTCGTTGAATTCGACGTGAGCAAGGAAGATAAGGGTCGAGAGATTACATTGTTGATACAAGTAGAATCTCCACTACACAAAGACACAAATCTGTATGTATTGTAACTGGACTCGCTCCAATTCACCTCATTCTGTCCATTTTATGCTAAGCATAAACTCGTCGTCCGATTCTAAAGATTCCAATTACTCGCTCTTCCCCTGTAACTTACACGCTTATGCTATACTTGTCCTTTCATCCTTTGAACAATACAAAATCACAAAACACTATTCTTCTACTACTACGCGTGCACACACAGAAGCCAGCTTCAAGTTATAGTTACTATAACTGGATTGACTTGACCTATGGATCCTCCACGTAATGTTCTTTTGACTGCAGAGAGCGACTCTTGTACTTATATTTATTGCTTTGGCCTTTAACTACGTTACTGCGGACTGGCGGATGCAATGCTACATACCAAATCCAATCTAATCGTCCTCCTCTCCGGAAGACACAGAATAGAATGAAATAGAAATGAATGTTTCAATCGAATGCTTCTTGCTGGCTACATTTAGAGAATAGAAGGTGAGAGAGAGAGAGAGAGACTGTAGTAGTACTTACTCACTTGCAGTACCTACACGTACAGTCACTAAATTAAAAGGGACTCTCTGTGAACGGAACCTGCTTTGGGCCTGACTACACTCGCACTAAGGGAGATTTAGGAATGGAATACCTAAATGTGTTCTCTGTGATAGAAGAAGAGCAAGAGGCAGCTGTTAACTTAAATCTCTTACCTACTTATGTTGTTACTATATAAAACGCAGAGATATACAGAGAAAAAGGCTCTAGCTATAGGGACCAACGTTCAAATCTAGTGTAATTGAGTAAAATAGACCTCCGGGCAGGGATACTCTGTTCTCAGCCCAGGCAGTCCGCCTTCCTCCAGTGGAAAACTACAGCATAGCATGCATGTAAGGGTTATTTAGGATTTGGGATCGCAGGGTACCACAAACCCTTCAATCCTATCTTATAAAACTGTATATACTCTTCTAATATTTATATTGATATAAATATGATCTTGTATGTACCTAACTACTCAGAAATTAAGTAAAATGACCTACACACATGTTCATAGTGAATGGAATCCCACTAGGATTTATTTCTGTCCATAAACATTGTATTATTAGATATTACATGAGTATATGGATAGTTAAGGACTGTGTAATTGAGGGCTGGAAATATTGAGTGATGGTTAAAAAAGGGAAAGAGCAACCAAGTAGGGCTCGGGACTATATGAATCTAACGCGTGAGCATATGAACAGAAAGAGATGGCTAGAAAAACAAAATGTTGTGATTCTTTTTTTGCTTTTTTTCAAAAGACTGACATGACAGAGCGTGATCGTGGTAGTTGTGGTTCTTCCTCCAGCTTCGAGCACCTTTCAACGTTTTCGCTTATCACATTAAGAGCGTACAGTACAGCGAGTCTACTATACATCCAATGTTCAAACACTCACTCCTTGAAATATTATTATATAGTATCTTGGGTAGCTAAGAGTATCCAGAGATACAGAGTGA
Organism: Tomocerus nigrus; assembly: GCA_019776505.1. Taxonomy (NCBI): domain Eukaryota; kingdom Metazoa; phylum Arthropoda; class Collembola; order Entomobryomorpha; family Tomoceridae; genus Tomocerus; species Tomocerus nigrus. Next base: position 24,854 of record JABASI010001255.1, read on the forward strand.
GTGAGAGAAAGAGAGAGAGGTTCTTTAGAAGAAGGAAGCATACACGGGTCCACTCCACCTCCACACACCCTCACGAAAAAATAAGTCCTCCAGTCTGAAAAGATTGTGAAGAGGCTAACAGTGAGACTTGACGGACATGGCAATCCACTCCTACAACCTGCAAGGCTCTCCAACTGAAGAATCCCTCCGCTCCGTCGTCAGGGGGCAAGCTAGCAGCTTCCAAGGGCAATCCATTCACGCACATACACACACACACACTTACTAAAATGACTTTGTATACAACTCTGCTTTCTAGTAGAAGCCTTAATATTGTACTATGGCATATGGTCTGACTTTGACTTCTGAGCAATAAGTCCGTTAAGCTTTTAAATAAGAAAAGGGAATTCATGACATCGCCTCGTGATAACTAGAGTCAGAGAACAGTTTAAGGCCTAGAGCAGAATTACATGCATTAAAGGCCTGTGAACTCTGAACTGTTTCTTTAGTTCCAGACTTTTGATATAGGAACGTGAGACTTGACTTCTCGAACGTTGAACGGCTGAGACATCCCACTACTGCACTATATATTATATTCCCAACGGAGAAATATCATATATTTACTCTTTTCAAAAGATCCGACAAAGACACATAACACCAACAACACTACGCTCAGGCTCCTAGCACTCTCTTCTACCATAGTACACACAATAGTCTAAGACAGAGAGGAATCAGAGTTAAAGAAGACTAATATTAAGAAGAACAAGAAAGAGTGCACAAGACAACAGCATGTCTCCACTAATGTACATACTTACATTTCTCTTCTCAAGAAGTTGAACTATTTAGATATATTATTATAGCAACACTGATCTACAAGACTGATATATAGAAACTCCTCTAAAATCTTCGTCAACTCTCATAACGCATCAACTGCTAGGAACTTTTCACTGTCAAAGTCAACTGGAGACTTAAGAATAACGACAAGTCACCGACCTATCTACGACGCTGACGCTACACTTCAACGAGCAAAATTATTCTCACAACATTACGTATAGAATCACATCCCATATTTTCTATTTAGTATTACTACAAACCTTTCTTTCCCCAAAGCACAACAGAGTCGCAACGCAGGCACAGAGACAAAGAAACAAGCAGATATAAATGCAACCTGACGCCATGTCATGTCCCACTAAAGCAACACTAAGATTTACTAAAAAATAAGACTCACGCCTGTCCAGTCCACTACTTTATCTTATTAATTTTTTCTTATCCAGAAGTTAACCTTTAAGATCCCTTAAAAAATAATGATACTACCTACTATCGTACATTCTCTTAGGTTGTACAAGAGCCGAACAATATTCTCATAATCTCATACCATGACTTATGAGTCATGATTTTTCAATTTCCGTTGATTTACCATTAGTGCACGGTGTTTTTCTAATCTATACTGGAGACAGGAGGATGCTTCGTTGGAAGCTCTATCTCATAAACGACATATTTTTTCATTTACTATTAATTAATTTAATCCCTACTGAAGACTTCTGCTGTCTTCTTTCATTAATCTTACTTACAGTATCTGTCATGTCTTATTTTTTACTTTCTTTATTTATCCAGACAAGTGAATGCGGCAACCAATATAGACACACCAGATACGGAAATGCGTTAAGACAATACATACACACATAAGAAATATTAATTACTTATCTTCATCCAACACACAAGCATAAACTACAATTAACTAAACATTCCAGTACCTCATATTCCTTTTATCCTAATCAAAACAAAATACTTCTATTTCAATCCCTTCTTATTTGTAAATGAGCACGAACATATCAACATTAACAGTGCATTCAGCATCATCTGTTGCATTTGAATTGAGCCCATAATCCTTATCTGAAGACAGTTACTTAAAGTAC